>BDJD01005964.1:6264-49719 GCA_002564525.1 Rosa multiflora
GAAATTGCATCCCCACCATCAAAAAGCAAATATCTAATGTGAGGGATTGATGCAAGCAGAACCAAAATCCAAACAGAGCAAGAATCAAAAACCACATGCATTAAGATATCGAATTCAAATTCAGAATTCGTATGAATTCAACCCAGAACTCTAAATTTCCAAACTTTCTCAGAAAGTGATGTAAAATTAAGGGAATACGATGAAAATACAAAACAAAACAATTCACTTGAACATTCAAATTCCCACAAATTTGGTATATTTCAATGAGCAGAGCATTGAATAGTCAAATACCCAAATTCATGCTCTTCCAGTCCCCTTGTCCCTCATCTCGTCTCCTCTCTTTTGTTGTGTGTCAAAAAAAATCCCAGAAAGTAGAAAATCCACTTGACCAAATCAGCTTCCCTTACCACTGGCAGACAATTTCACCAGAAATTAGAGCCAATTTGATGGTGTTTTTTTTTAGGCGGCCTCGATTAAGCAGCATGCATGGATGATATAACTCCCAGAAGTTGTTGGCCGGTGAGTGGAGGTGGAGTTTAGTTGTTGATTTCTCTTTCATTGTTCTCTCTTCGTGGAGCAAGGAAATAGAGCCACGCGGAAAGCCTCGGACGCAAATGAAGACGTACACCTGTCAGGGCAATCAGGTAAAAAGCCAAAGAGAATGCAGGGGCAAAACGGGCTGGTCACTGTAGTACTATTCATTCAACAACCATTCTCATTTTACTTTTATATATGTATAATGTGGTTGTCCACGTAAATACTCATAGTTATATTTTTATGATGTAAACATTAGTACTCACATATAAATGGACCTAATGAGAGAATGAATTAAACACTTCTACCTCCTCAT
The DNA here is from genome assembly GCA_002564525.1 of Rosa multiflora. NCBI lineage: Eukaryota > Viridiplantae > Streptophyta > Magnoliopsida > Rosales > Rosaceae > Rosa > Rosa multiflora. Next base: position 7,115 of record BDJD01005964.1, read on the forward strand.
ATATTATGTCTCTCTTTGTTCTCTTTCTCTTATTCTTTAGTTTATATCAGGAATATTTTTTTTTTTGAAGTATATATTTTCTGGTTAGTTAGGTATATAGAGAAAATACAAATATAGCTTTATTCAAACTTTTCACTTTGTTATATGAAATTCCTTCATCTTGCATCAAAATCAGACAAACGCATTTTGTTCTTCTTCTTTTTTTCTTTACATGCATCTCTTCCTCATGTAATTTTTACATCAACCATTTATGGCAATACACCTCAAGTGTTGTTGTCGAACAGCATTCGACACTGTCCATATATAGAGCACCATTTTGATGAAACAAACTTCTAGTAATAAGTCACTCAAACAGTTCATAACTTCTGATTGGTTCTTATCAAACTGTGCACACATTTAACATTTTATACTAAGGCGGCTGAAATATTAATTTATCACCGCATAAAGTTAATATAAAAAAAAAAAAATAAATAAAGGTTACCTATCCTAAACCGTACACTACACCAACGTCACTAGTACTAGTACCAAAACCAGATACCCCATTCAGATCTCTCCACCTGACCCACACCAAAACCAGCACCCAACTCCCTCCCTCCCTCACAGAACCTCTGAAATCTCAACAATGGCGTCTTCCTCTCTCTTCCAATCCCCCTCCTTCTCTCTCAAACCCCAGAAACCCATTTCCCCACCCTCCACCAGACCCCATTTCACCACCACCATCAAATGCTCCTCCTCCTCCTCCGCCGCCAAATGCCGCGACAACATCCGCGACGACGCCCACCGCCACAACACCACCCACACCCACCACTTCTCCGCCAAGTACGTCCCCTTCAACTCCTCCGCAGACGACACGTCGTCCGAGTCCTACTCCCTCGACGAGGTCGTCTACCGCTCCCAGTCCGGCGGCCTCCTCGACGTCCAGCACGACATGGCCGCCCTCAAGAACTACGACGGCAAGTACTGGCGCGACCTCTTCGACTCCCGCGTCGGCAAAACCACCTGGCCCTACGGCTCCGGCGTCTGGTCCAAGAAGGAGTGGGTCCTCCCTGAGATCGACAGCGACGACATCGTCTCCGCCTTCGAGGGCAACTCCAACCTCTTCTGGGCCGAGCGCTACGGCAAAACAGTCCTCGGCATGAACGAGCTCTGGGTCAAGCACTGCGGCATCAGCCACACCGGCTCCTTCAAGGACCTAGGCATGACCGTCCTCGTCAGCCAGGTCAATCGCCTCCGCAAAATGAACCGCCCCGTCGTCGGAGTCGGATGCGCCTCCACCGGCGACACCTCCGCCGCCTTGTCCGCCTACTGCGCCTCCGCCGGGATCCCCTCCATTGTGTTTCTGCCGGCGAATAAGATCTCGATGGCCCAGCTGGTCCAGCCCATCGCAAACGGGGCCTTTGTGCTGAGCATCGACACCGATTTCGATGGCTGTATGAATCTGATTCGAGAAGTGACTGCAGAATTGCCTATTTATTTAGCTAATTCTCTGAACAGTTTGAGACTGGAGGGCCAGAAAACAGCTGCTATTGAGATTCTGCAGCAGTTTGATTGGCAGGTCCCGGATTGGGTTATAGTTCCGGGAGGCAATCTCGGAAATATATATGCATTCTACAAAGGGTTTCATATGTGTAAGGAGTTGGGGCTGGTTGATAAGATTCCTAGACTTGTGTGTGCTCAAGCTGCAAATGCAAACCCTTTGTACTTGCATTACAAGTCGGGGTGGGATGAGGAGTTCAAGCCTGTGAAGGCAAACACTACGTTTGCGTCTGCAATTCAGATTGGGGATCCTGTTTCCATTGACAGGGCCGTGTATGCGCTGAAGAAGTCGGATGGGATTGTGGAGGAGGCGACCGAGGAGGAGTTGATGGATGCAATGGCGCAAGCGGATTCTACCGGCATGTTTATATGTCCTCACACTGGTGTGGCGCTGGCGGCGTTGATCAAGCTCCGGAATAAGGGGGTTATAGGCCCCACTGAGAGGACTGTGGTGGTGAGCACGGCTCATGGGTTGAAGTTCACGCAGGCGAAGATTGATTATCACTCCAAGGAGATTCCGGATTTGGCTTGCCGGTTTGCTAACCCACCGGTTCAAGTGAGGGCAGATTTTGGGTCGGTTATGGATGTTTTGAAGAAGTACTTGAGTAAGTCGGAGGCTCCAAAGCATTAGTTTTGTAGAGGGCAGTGTTCTAGTGTGTGCTGCTCTAGTGCTTCATGTACTCTTAAGTGTTATTTGTTATTTTGCTTAGAGCGTTTAGGCATTGGCATTGTTCTCTATGTGCCTTTTGCTTTGGTGATTTAATGTAGGATGAGGAACTGTTTTAGCTTGTAGGCTCAGAATATGGTGGAGAAGGGAAGTCATTTATAAGGCAGCGTTGCCAAATTTTGTGTATGAGTTCATTATCATATGAATTTCACCACATTTTTCCTTATAACAAGTTTTCTTTAGCTTCCAAGTCTCTACTTGCATTCTGTATCCCACAGATTTCTCCTTTCCACTTATTTTGCTGTGAATTGCTTGTTTCCTTGCTTTGTTTGGTATCTGATAGTAAGCAGGAGAAACTTCTGACTGCTTCCTTGCTTGCTTAATTGCTGGAAGAGCAGTGAAATCGTTAGCCCCTTCCCCAAGGCCAGCTGAGGCCTTGGAAACGGAGGCAATTTACCTAGCAAGCTCTTTTCCCAATGTAGACATTGTCATATCCTCAGATTCTCAAGGTCTCATCGATGCTATGAAGAAGCACTTATCTGTTTCAGATTGGAAAGCCTCAACAATCCTCCCTCATTCAAGTCCGGTACCTCTCTTCAACCCGGCATTTTGACTGGTCATGGATCAGTAGAAAAGCTAACAAAGCAGCTCACCTTGTTGCTTCGTCGGTTCATAGCGGGAAGTGTCCTCCTCATTGGGTTCTCCAACCACCTTCCCCCTTGGTTGAAATTTTACGGTTCGATGGTTTACTAGGTCCTTCGTCTGTTTACAAGTGGATAAGGGTTCTTATTCCCCTTGCTTTCTGCTTATGGTTCTCATTACCAAAAAATAAAAAACCATGTGCTTAAGGTTCTAACTTTCATTAAACAAGTGAAAATTTCGCTCGAGTTCAATTTCTTTTATGCTTTCTGTATGATGCTTGCTGTACCCCTCATCTATCTGGACCACTTTTTTTTTTTTTTTCTTCCCTCAGTTCTCAATGTCTAGAATGATGGCACCCCTTACATTAAGGCAATCGATGTTATAAAAATGGAGGGATCCATTATTCGTTGGCCTTTCACCCATTTATGTCTATTAGTTGACTAAATGAAGCAGAGACAAGATAAGGGTCATCGTCATCCTTAGCCGCCATGACTCTTTCTGCGCAAAGATACAAAACTGAAACATCAGCTAACCGTCTATCATTCTATGAAGTTTTTCTCCTATCATCACTACCAGAGAATATATATATATATATCTAGCTCACTTGTTTAGCTTTCCTGCACAAAGCTACATAGAGATATGGAACAGAAGCAAACCATAGAGCAATTTAAAGGCCAAGCAAGGTTACCGAATTTTGCAATCCCGAAACGCTATGATCTTCATCTCAAACTTGATCTCTCTGCCTGCACCTTCTCCGGCACCGTGCAGATTAACGTTAGCATCGTTGAAGAGACCAAGTTTCTTGTCTTGAACGCTCTTGAACTTGATGTTCATCAAGTTTGGTTCACCAACTCTCACGGCCAAGTAACAATTCTGAATCAATGATTTTGTTTTATCAAGTTGGTTTGTTGGGTTTCCACTGAGAAAGATCTTCATTCTTAATTTGCAGAAGTACCACCCCTGCGATGTTGTTTTGGATGGAGATGATGAAGTTCTTGTTTTGGTATTTGATAAAGCACTTGGTATTGGTGAGGGAGTCTTGGGGGTTGACTTTTCTGCAGTCCTTAATGCGCACTTGGTGGGGTTATATAAATGGTAAGAAATTTTGTTTGATTTTCCAGATAAACTAGCAGTTGCAGCACTGAAATGATATATTTCTGAAATGTACGAACTACTAAGTAGGCGTGTAGAAAAGAAGAAATGCATGTCAGGCTATCTAGTTAGTTACATGGAGTCTTCATTGTTACCACTTTCTTGTCTGTTTGGTTGCCAAGGAAAAAGGAGATAAAAGATATGACTGTAGACAGATGCAGATACTGCATATCAGAGTATTAATCTAACTCAGCTAAACTTAAATAAGTTATGCTCTGTGGAGTTGAAAAATTTTGATGTACTAAAATTCCTAGACAAGTGGAAATGCTATTATCTAATTCTCTCTACCTGTAGCATCTTTGCTAACAAACTCGATGTCTAATGAAATCATTCAATGATTTTCACAGTGCTTATATGGATGGGGAAGAGAAAAAGAATATGGCTGTTACTCAATTCGAAGCTGTGGATGCGAGGAGGTGCTTTCCATGTTGGGATGAACCTGCTCTCAAGGTACTTGCGTTTGAAAAGTTCGCATAATTGGTTCAAACTCAATTTTTATCTGAAAAAAAACCCCTGAATAAATTATATATTTTTCCACCACATATTATCAAACAGTCATACAAATATAAAGCATTTTGGCAATTCTTCTAAATTTGGCTATTCTTCTGCTTCAACTGATTTCTTAACAGGCTAGATTCAAGATAGCATTAGATGTACCATCAGAGCTGACAGCTTTATCCAATATGCCTATTATTAATGAGAAGTGTGATGGAGATGTTAAGACTGTGTCTTTTGAGGAATCTCCAATCATGTCAACTTATTTGGTGGCTGTTGTTGTTGGCCTATTTGATCATATTGAAGATACAACATCTGATGGTATGCATATAGCAATGGAGAATTTGTTCAATTGTTAAACTAATTTCTTTATGTAGTATTGAAAGTTCGTTTGCAGGGGTAAAGGTTCGTGCATATTGCCCTGTTGGGAAGAGTGATAAAGGGGAATTTGCGTTAAATGTTGCTGTTAAGACCCTTGATCTTTTCTCCAAGTAATTTCCTTCACTCTCAAATGTTGCTGTTCAATTCAGTAGTCATACAGACTGATAAGATTTCTTTCACTGTTCATTGCGGTGTTAAACTCCTTCTAACCTTGTTTTGTCATCTAGATACTTCTCAACGCCTTACTCACTCCCCAAACTTGATATGGTTGCGGTTCCTGAATTTTCCGGTGGGGCCATGGAGAATTATGGTTTGATCACATACCGTGAAACTGAACTGCTTTTTGATCCTTTGCATTCCACAGCAGCAAGAAAGCAAAGAGTGTGTTTAATATCTGACTCTGTTTTAAGCTTTGTTTCTCTTTTGCTGTCTCTCCTCTCAATGAATCACAACATTCCATTGTGTTGTTAGGTAGGGTTTTCTCATTTGTGGTATGCTTTGTAATTCTTTTCTTATGTTTTCAGATGGCAATTGTTGTATCACATGAAGTAGCACATCAGTGGTTTGGCAATCTGGTAACAATGGAATGGTGGACTGATTTATGGCTTAACGAGGGTTTTGCAACATGGGTACTTTTGAGACTTTCAGCTCTCTACTTTTTGAATATATTTTTTTCCCTAGATATAGTTCTCTGATTTGTTTTATGCCTGCTTGATCATGTTTTGCTAGATAAGTTATATGGGATCATGTTTTGCTAGATAAGTTATATGGCCACTGATATTTTGTTTCCTGAGTGGAAAGTTTGGTCTCAATTTCTTCAATATACTACTGGTGGCCTAATTATGGATGCCCTGGAACAATCACATCCAATTCAGGTAACGAAAAATACTAATGTTAATATTTGCAAAAAAATGCTCTGGACTTCATAAAAGATAGACTTTCTCTCTGTTCATATGCTGCAAGGAAAAAATATATATTATCACTCCTATACATTTCAGATCCTGTAAATAGATAATTTTGATCCATCATCTATTAATATACTGTTCTGCATAATGTCAGGTAGAGGTACACCACGCACGTTCAGTTCTTGAAATATTCGATGCTATCAGTTATGAAAAGGGATCTGCTGTTATACGAATGCTGCAGGCTTATCTTGGTGATGATATATTCCAGGTACAAAATTAACGTCCTTAAGTTACAGAAACCTTTGCACCAATAACTTCATGTTTTCATAGTGAATATCATATGTGGAAATCACTCAGCGTGTTATGAAGTCATTCTAGTTTGCAGTATCAATTTATCTATAATGAATGAAAATCTATTAGCATTTTTTTATTTATCACTTTAACTGTGTGACCTCGTTATCAAATCAGAAATCGTTAAGTTCCTACATAAAAAGATATTCTGAAAAAAATGCAAAGACAGAAGATTTATGGAGTGTTCTGTCGGAGGAATCTGGTGTCAAAATCAGTGAAATGATGGATGATTGGACTAAGAAACAAGGATATCCTGTGATCTCTGTAACAGCAAAGGATCATATTTTGGAATTTGAGCAGGTAATATTGATCACTTTCATAAACCAGTCGTATTATCTGTGAAAGACTAAAAGAGTTTTGGTTTGGCAGACACAGTTTCTGTCAGCAGGTTTGCTTAGTGAAGGGAAATGGATTGTTCCAGTAACTATTTCACTCGGTTCATATGAGAGACGCAAGAATTTCCTTTTGGAAACAAAGTCCAGTGAAGTGGACATATCAGATCTTGTTGACACTTCTGATACTAATTTAAAGAATAAAGAGACATGTGATGAACAACTGTGGGTCAAGGTTAATATCGAGCAGAGTGGTTTTTATAGGGTAAAATATGAAGATAAGCTAGCAGCTCGACTTAGGAAGGCTATTGAGCATAATAGCTTGGAAGCAACAGACAAATTTGGTATGCATCTCTTATTAATTTCAACTAGTGATGATTTATGCTGCATTCATTCAAATAATCACTGAACATTTTCTTCTGGTTAGGAGGAAAATGACCAATTCTGTGTTGGTTCTCTTCTTACATTGTTTACTATATTCTATATTGCTACAGCATATATGTTAAACTACTGAAATAAAGATGATGTATAACTCCACGTATCATTGCAGGTATTCTGGATGATGCATACGCCCTTTGCGAAGCTTGTGAACAGTCACTATCATCTTTGCTTTCCTTGATGGATGTATACAGAAAAGAAGCTGATTATATTGTCTTATCAAAACTTATAGACGTAAGTAAAAGTTTTTTGTCTCTGATCATCAGTTACACTTACACCAACTTCTTATGGTAGCATAACTCTTATCTCATCTGTTCTATAGGTATGTTATAACATTGTTAAAGTATCAAGCGAGGCCATCCCTGATTCAGTGAATGAGTTGAAGCAATTTTGCATCAATCTCCTCATGTTTCCATCAGAGTAAGCAGTACTCACCCATATTTATTATGCTATACTTTCTTTATTTAAACTTAATGAGGATTGCCTGAGAAACTTTTTATGCTACCATATTTACATATCATGTTTGACTGTATCTGCACAGAAAATTAGGCTGGGAACCAGTACCTGGAGAGAGTCACTTCAGTACACTTTTGAGAGCAGAAGTCTTGCAGGCCTTGGTTACATTTGGCCATGATATAACTCAGAATGAAGCATTAGATCGATTTCAGAAATTATTGAATGATAGAAACACTCCGCTTCTTACTGCAGATACAAGAGCGGTAATTAATCATAGCTTTATATGTATATCACCTCTTCATCCTTTTCGGCATTTTAAAAGTTAATTAATAGGTAGAAGTTCCAAACATTGTCCTGTAGGCTGCTTACATTGCAATGATGAGGAATGCTGGCAGCTCACACAAGGAAGGCTTTGAATCACTATTAAATGTTTACAGAGAAGCTGGTACAGTGCAAGAGAAGGAACGAATTCTACGTAAGTTTTTTGTAACAGTGAACTGAAAGCATTTTCTGTCATTTCCATTTCCTCTATCTGTCTCTTGTCTGGTTTAAAGTGACCTAAGATTATGAATTATGTTCTTCCTTGTACAGGTTATTTTGCGTCTTCTCCAGACCCAGATACAGTTGTTGATGTTTTGAACTTTTTCTTATCTGATGAGGTATTTATTTGTACACTGACTTGGGGTGTGCTTTCACTTTCTTTGCCACTTTAACAGCTACTTCATCTCAATATTTTCAGGTTCGAGATCAGGACATTATATTTGCACTCCCTGGTATAAGCTTAGAATGCCGTGAAACAGCATGGAAATGGACGAAGGTATGGGGTTCATGACTTCTTCCATATATGTTTCAGATGAACATTACATCATTCACTACCACATTTTCCGTAATTGGTATTAGGAAGCCACTTTTACAGTTGTATTTTTGGTTTCTACCATCTGGACTCTGGAGAATTAAACGTCTGGTTATGAATGCAGGAGAACTGGGACCTGATCCTCACCAAGTATGGTGCTGGATTGCTACTCACCCGTTTCATAAGAGACGTTGTAACACCGGTAAGCAGAATTACGTCCGTCCTTACAGTGCTAGCTAGATAATTGAGCCTTGGAATATGATACATGCTCAAGTTAAAATCTCGAAAGGTCCAAGGGCTTGTATGATAACATAGAAAGCATAGAACATTGTTGCTGCTTAGTATAACATTTGGTGTTACTGACAAACTCCTTCCGTTGAAAGTTTTGTAGCAATGAAAAGGCTGATGAGGTTGAAGAATTTTTCTCAAGCCGGGGGCATCCTTCCATTGCTATGACTCTGAAGCAAAGCATTGAGCACGTCCGAATCAAGGCGAGGTGGGTTCAAAGCGCAAGGCAGGAGCAATCTCTTCAAGAACTAGTCAAAGAGTTGGCAGGCAAGAAATGAATATTGCTTGTCATGCACATAATTTCATCTTGAATATTTCCCTTGTGAACATGTGTTTCGATCAGCCGCTTAAGCATCACCTGTAGGGGTCTAAATATGCTATACTTGTTTGTTGGTAAGAACAAATCCTTCTTGTTCATTATGTATTAACCCTGTCAGTCTGTTGGTCAAACCCAAAACCCAAAATTTAATAATATTTCTTCGCCATCATTATAGAAGAAAACTAGATAGACTAATAATTGCTCGCTGGTGTAATTTGATTATGATCCGAATTTGATAACTCATAACGTTATATATAACAGATAAATATGAAATATGCACGGTATTCTTAATTACATCGCAGTCTCAATGTATACGTACATCTTTCAGGTCTCTCCAGAACTGAGCTCTAGGGAACCTAGCTCTCTTCATTCTGAACAACATGTACAATGTCACTTTATCTATTTATAAGATGTTTCACACGTGATATGTATTAGCATTCTCAGAATAAAAACCATTAGACAAATTATTGCACAACTACACCAGTGCAAATTATTTTATGTTATTCGTTTTTGGGTCTATATATTTCATGCTACATCTATGGTGATGATTTGCATGATAATTCCTACAACAAAAATCTGAAAGCAAATACAGCAATCACCTATTTAGCAGGAGTATACAAGTCTTTAACAGGCTTAGCATATCTGTTCATCCTCATTCCTGAGCTTCCTAGCCCATCAGCCTAAACATCAATACCTTGTAATTGAAGGCAAAAGATTAGTTCAACGGGTCATGTATAAGACATCAATTGATCCCGTCACCGATTATGCTTAAGCAAAGAAAGAACCTGATGCAGCACAGTAAATTTGAGTGTGATCTATTAGATATGATAAATCGATGCAACTTGAAAATCTGCAAATCGATTGGAGGCACAAGAATTTCACTCATGTTACAATGCTTCATGCAATTGACTTCGGCAAAACTCAAGCATCAAAAGCAAAACAGAAAGATTCCTCAGGACAATGAAATTATCTATCCAGGAACAAAACCGATTCATTCAGCTCAAGGTTTCATAATTTGCACTACAAAATACAGATAATACAAATGGGCTAAATCTATGTCACCAATCCTGTATCTATCCAATTCCATTGTAAGCTTTCTATTTCATATGACATCCCAAGATGTACCTGCAGCAATTCAGGAACCCGTTGGGCACAAGACCATGATTGGAGTGCCATTATTACCAATAAACAACCGTAGGGAATATTTCCTATGCAGCAACTGCAACCTTTTCTGGCTTCTTACCAGGTGCTTATAAAGGTTTTTCGGTGACTACAGGTTCTGGTTTCTGAATCCCTTGAATATCAATAATCCTCAACTTGGTTAATTCCTGCAAAAGAATTCCAAGAAAAATGACTATCAATGTACCAAGACAAGCACATTACAACTGTTTAGACAAGGGATTTATTAACAGTATAGTTTAGTAAGTTTTCAAAAATATTATACACGTCGCATTTTTAAATCAAAATAGATACAAACATCCATACTAGTAGATAGATACATAAATGTGACGAAAGAATACTCGATGTCACTTGGAGGCCTGCTGGAGGAAGATGAAAGCGATCACCAGAACCACCGGAATTACAAGCAGAACAGGATAATGCAAATATAATTTACAAGATTGATGCAAATATAATTGATACAGTATGAGTAAGCAATACGAGTTGAAAGAACAAATCTGTACGTATGAAATTAATATTGCATAAGCGCTACAGTCGTTTTACCCAAAAAAGGCACAGAAAAATATCTTACACATACAGAATATTGAGATGAACCAATTAAAAGACCTAATCTCTTTGCTAACTTAATCCAAAATTCCAAACACAATTTCGAAATTATCTAGTTCTCCATTCTCCTCAAACGTCGACCATTGTAACTCAAAAACATGATTCTTTTCGAGACCCCTCAATGTTTTCAATAATTCTGCATCATCCAATCCATCATCATCATCTCCGTCTCCATGTCCATCTCCCTCCTCAGCTCCCTCTGTTAGACTTAATGAGCAAAACCAAAAGAACATGATCAATTCACAAATACATAAACACACTATATTAATCAAGACCACATGAACCAAAATACAAGTTTAGTAAACAAGGTTGCTGATGTGTTGTCCAAGATTGGATTGGATTCTGAGATTGGAATGCACTTCATGATGCAGCCTCCTCCACAAGTTATCACTATTCTGTTGGATGATTTGTGTGAAACTCCTTGTTTTAGGAGCATACCTTGTATCTAGTTTCTGATTGTTTTCTTTTGCTGGGCTTTTGGCCCCCATTTAATCAAAAAATAAATAAATAAATAAATAAACATATCACAGAATATTAGCAGACCTTTATAAATTTACGGTTATGTGCACCGCGTGCTTGTACTGATATGGTGAGTGGATGGCAACTCCAAAGTAAGCCATCGATAAGAGTTGAATAGTCTCTCGATGGTGGAACATTTTTCAGAACCAATTGCCTGACCTTTGGCAGGGGAGGAAGTTTTTCTTCTTGTAATTCGTCAAAAGAAAATTTGACCTGCATGACATTTGGAAAAAAAAACAATTAGAACATATACATGCATATAAAAGGTATTTGAAAAAAAGAATAAATTGAGCTTCTCTTTAGACTTACTGTCTTGCAAGGCTGCTTATGACATATTCTGAAGCGAAGATGATCACAACCCTTAAACTTTCCCAGATATTCTCGCAATTTAATAAACCATGCACTGTTGAGATGAGCTCCAGGTACAATAAAGTTAGCCCATTCTAGCTTCACAGAATTCAACGAAAACGAGGGAGGAATTTCGTCACCCTCGCGTTGGTAACTAAGAAGATTTGGTGCATCTATATTGATGATCATATGTTTGCAAATATGTCCACAAACTAGCAGTGAATTGAGGTTATGACCCGAAATACTAATCTCATCAGCATCTTTTGATCCAAAAGATCTGGCATTCAGTATCAAGGTTTCAAGAAAAGGAAATTTGGAATTGACTTCCTTGATATATTGGTCCGTAATGGTAGAGCCATGAGTAACTATATGCAGCGTCTTTAAATTTTCGCAAGTGACTGCTTCGATTTCCATTGACTTTCCATACTCCAAATAAAGAAGAGATTCAAGATCGGGTGAGTCAATCTTGTAGGTAAAAATATCATCATCATCATCTGAATCATTCCAAAGTTCAACATTCTTGAGATTTGGAAAATCACTAAGTTCGAGATGTTTTATGTTTCCACAGGAGCGTAATGCCAAAGTCTCAAGCAAAGGGCATCTAGACAGCAGCTCCCCGACGACTACCCCATTGAAATCGACATGACTGAATCTGAGCTCTTTTAACCGAAGAATTGGAAGAAACATGGTATCCTCTTGAATAAAGGCTTTCTCCAAAGTACAGTGCATTAGCTCCAGTACAACTAATTGCCCAACATCAAAAGCAGCCGGGGGAAATTGGTACCTAATCTTTGGTGCGTTTTTGATCCGGAGTTTTAACTCTGTCACATAGTGTTTGGTAACCATCTTTATCCAGCGGTCGACAACATCAGAGTCTTTCAGCTTGCTGTCAAGGGTTGCAATAGCCAACGAGAACTGAACGAACTTTTTCTGGTCTTCATGCTCAGGGAGGTTTCTTTCCAAGGAATCATCAACAAAAGTCACAAACTTCTTTCGGGACCTTCTTGTGCCTCCGAAATAAGCCGAGTTGTTAAAATCAAAAGCAGCGACTGGCTGTGTCCCCATAAGGGGTTCCACCAACTCAGATATTTGATCCATATCTCCTAACAGCTATCTCAAAGTACTGGTACGTCTTGTTGATGAAAGACTATACTTGTCTTTAAACCTCTGCTACTCCGTATTTATAGACTTATATCCCTTTTAGTCTTATTCCTTCTTGCTCAAGGAATGGTAAGATTGCAGGGATATACGTATATTTATAGTCTTATTAATTGCTGCTCATGGAACAGTAATTTTTAATTTCATGATTTTTTTTTTTTTGATAACTTCATGTTTTTTTCCTTTTTTTTTTTTTTTTTTTTCTTCTTTGAAAAAAGAATCCAAAACCATATTGAACGTTGAAACCATAACAATATTGGCGTGAGCCATACTCTAGGTTTCCAGATTGGATATTTTGTATATCCTTATTATGTAGGTGTATATTTTGTAAATTTCTTTTTGATTACGGGCAATTACTTACCATATGACTGATTAGCATCCTAGGAGAGCAATGATATCATTACATACAATCATCCAGATTTGCTCACCTAAGAGACAGTTTTAAGGGACATTGAGGGACAAATGCATCTCTTAGATGTACTAAATATAAAAACAGAAACTATTACAACTTAAAACTATACATTTATTTTCAGCCGTCAAATTTATTTGTCTCTCACAGTCCTTTAAAATTTTTTCCTTAGGTGAGCAAACATTTCATTACATATATTAGTTTGATTTCTGATTTGGTATACATTACATTCAGAGCCAAAGTTTTGATTTACCCAACAGGTGAAAAGTTAAATCCAACACAAATACACAACTATAAACGAAAAATTATTCATTAGCAGAAAAAAGAAGAACGATCGAGCCCAAGTCAAAGCACCACCTTGAGCCGGCACTCTTTGTCGCCGGTCTGCATAAATCGTTTGTGGACTGCCATACTGTAGTATCATCATGCCTGCATATATTTAGAGACTTTTTTTTGTTGGTCTGATGCATGTAATTAGGGACTTGGGGAGTGATTAAGGCAAATAGATCTAAAAATAATAGATATAGTGAAGGGATCACGGATTTCTTTTTTGATTGTCACTGCCCACCATTTTCTTTCTTTTTTCCATCTTAACCTTCACACACCATGCACAAGTTAGTTAAATCATGTCCCCCTTTGTAGTTTATAGCGTGAGCGCACATTAATCAATAATCATTCAATAATTAACGTAAAAATTAAATTTATTTTCTTATATTATAATAAGTTAACTCGCTCTATGCACCTCACTAGAAAAATCAACTCAGAAATTTGGTTGAACCAACTACATTGTGTGAAATTTGAAGATTTTTCAGTTTTCTCCACCATCCTATCATATACTTGACTATATATTGTGCTTGCATATTATTTCTAGTTTTCTACCTGCTAACTTTCATGCATTTTGTAGTCTGTCACGGTAAATGTATTGAACATTATTCACATGAAAATTAAGCTACCTAGTTAAAATGAAATTATATATGTCCATGATTAACTACTAGTGTCATACGTCCAACCTGAAAATATATGATATCAACCCTATCTTTGGGAAGATGATTGGTGAACCCAAGAATATATGCACATGAAGCTACAAGAGAAACCCTAGTAAAGGTTTTAACTTGCCTTGTAGTACTCATTACCTTGACATCAAATAGGCTTGGGTCAGCATTGGGAGAGTTTGTTGGTTGTTTGGCCTGAATAAAATTATGAGGAGCACTATTTAGGTTACAATTTGTAGAAACCATTTCCGATCTAGCTTAGTTATATATAGGAACCATTTCCGCAAGCCGGTATGCATCGAGCCTTCAATTGCTGGCAACATAAATGAATATTTTCCTTCATTTATCTGTACTATTATTAAGATAAGAGGTTTTGTTAGCCAAAACTGAAAATTTTGACAGATTTAACCCTGAAATATTAAAAAATTTTGAGAATAAATTAAATCACAAGAATAAATAGGACAATTATAAAATGAATTTTTATTAAGAAAATTAAAAAAAAAAAAAAATTCCACAACCCCTATCAGATGCTTAAGCATCAATATTTATAACGATGCTAACTTGGTAATTAATTTGTATACCATTGGTAAGCATCATTTATAAATCCGACTTGGTCATTAATTACTTTGCAAATTTAGCTGTTCAAGTTCTTGGTCAAACCAAAAACAACAAATTAAATTTATATGATAATTAAGTTCTAATCAAGTTTCCTTTGCTTCTAGTTTACTATTTCTACCATATGATTGCCAAGAGTTGCAGCCTGTAGACAACTTTAGATATGCAAAGTATACATTTGCTAGCTAATCTACTAGTTTGTTGACCACTGTTCTCTACCACAGAAAGATTAATGTGTCTAATTAATAAGCATGGATTATAAACGGATTGGTTTTCTGGCTTTAAAAAGCACAAGTTGGGTTGGTTCTAGCCTTGATCTAAAAGCAAGAAAAGGATATAAATTAGTTGGGTATGCCTTGTTAGCTGTTATTTCTTAAGGTCACTAATTCTTTTGAACAAACTATATATTTTGCTCTTGAAAACTTCCGTTGTGTGCGTTGGTTGCATAAATTACGGGAGCATCAGTCATCATTGTCCCATAATTGAACTTCTATCATCATTTACTATACATTAAACCAGATCGACACAGTTCATCGGTTTAGTAACAATGCCGGTTCGAGCCGAGCCGCTAAATTAAAAGACCGTTTTGTCCTTATCTTCTTTAATTGCGCACAGTGTCGCCGTCAGCTCCCCCTCCGGCCCTCCTCTTTCTCTTTCTCTTCCTGAGGTTTTTCCAGCCTTAATCAATCGGGCGGCTTTTGATTTTGCTCTGTCGATCTACAGCAATTCGTATGGTTTAAAATATCTCACTTGCAGAAGACTTTTTTTTATGCGACTTTGTAAAAACATTACAATATCTAGTTTGCGTGTTTGCTTGTGGGATTCATATATAACTAATACATGAAGCCTAGAATGAAAACCACTTTAACATATACTCATTTATGTTAAGCAAACCTACAAGCAAAAACTTCTTACTTCTTAAGAAATAAATATGATGACACTAATTAGGTTATTTGAGTATGTAATTAATCGTGTATTCCCATTTAATTTTTAGAGAAAAACTGTTGCATATGTAAAGATCTCTCATTTATTATAAACGAAGGTTACCATAGGAAAAAAATTATTCGCTCTTATATAGTCGAGCATGTATTGTATAAAGAATATGTATCAAAATTCAAATTAAAAAATTGGTATCAAATCCTAAAATCATGCTCATAAACAAATTAATATATAAAAACTGTTGAATTCCATACAAAGTCTGACAATCATGAAATCCAAATTCCCAGGCTCACAAAATAAAATGAAAGAATTGTACCTCCAAGAACTAAAAATTCCTGTCTACCTATAAATATTGTGTATACTGTTTGTATATGTTAGAAAACTCCATAAACAACTCAACTCAACTCAACTCATATAAACATATCTACCATATCCTCAACCTCAATGTATCCACAACCAAGAAACCTCAACTTGGGCCTAATGGGCCTCATCCTTCCCTCGAATCCGGGCCCAAATTAGACCTCCTCTCATTCACAGAGTTGATCTTCTCCAACCTCAGACCAGCTCTGAACCTCGCAATGAAGGTATCAGCTTTCGTGTTCACATCTGGGCTCGGACAGAATGTGGGTCTCGCCGGCGATTCATTTCCACTCAATGGGCTAGTCTCACTGGTCGGCGAATCCTCACCTCCATCATCTAAATCCGGCGACCCACTTCTTGAGCTGTTGTTGCTTTTGATTCTAACAAAATCGCCGTGCACCGCATACTTCAGCTCCGGCATTCTGAACGGCGGCAATGGCGGCGGCGGAGGAATGCGTGACATTAGTGGTGAGTCCCCTCCGCTGTTTGCATTATCATCTTCTATAATGTTGGAGCTCTTCACCTTGACCGGCAATGGCGGCTTCTGGGCCGTCATCATGGGGCTGACTTGGGCCTTGGTCCTCGAAAGTCGAGTGGCGGAAGTGACCGGCGGCGGCGGTGGTTGCTGTGAATTTGAGTGATGAGATTTTCTGGGTTTTGGTTTCTTTGATTGAAACAAGCTGTGGAAGACTGACGGTGGAGGCGGCGGTGGGGGTGGCGGAGGTGGGGGAGACGGCGGAGGATGCAGAGGCATTGAAGAAGAAGCCGCAGCAGAGTTGAGTAGAGTTTCGAAATTTTCGACACTCTTTTGTCTCTGCTTCTTCTTCTTCCTCCTCAGTGAAGTTATCAAGAACGTAGTGGCAACTCCTCTCTTCTTCACATTCTTCCCTCTCCATTTCTCCCCTTCTTCATATTCCGGCAATGGTAAAGCCGGTACAGGCGCTGGCTGTCGGAAATTACTCTTCACATCCGAATCATCATTTCTGCTCTCTTTCTCCCCAACAGCTTGGTACGTCCTCTTCGACTTCCGCGGCGGACATAACGGCGGAGAAGGCGACGATACCGGCGGCAGAACAACAGACTCCTCGGATGTTGGTGTAGATGATGGAGAAGCTTGTTCCGTACGGATCACATAAGTGTCCACCGGAATATTCTTGGTGCTACTCGCATCATATGCTTCGTGCCAGGACGCCCGACGGCGGTGTTGCCGGACCTGATCGGAGTCCGGAACCCGGTAGTTGCTGACGTGGGTATCGTCGTAGAATCGCCACCGGTCATCTCTGGCGATCCATTCGGAGTCTTGTCGGAGATCAGGGTACGAGCTGCTGCTTCTCATGGAGCCCACTCTGTTAACAGCACGATCATTGTACACCGTCGGATCTGAATACTCGTACCACTGACGCGGAGTGGACGGGATTGATTTGACCACCTCTTGCGGCTGAGCAGCAGCAGCAGTAGCCGGAACGCCGCTGCCATCGCCGTCGTCGTCGTTACCGGCGGTGTTTCTGCCGAGGAAGCCGCAGACAATGGCAAAGAGGACGAGGACAAAGTTGAGGGAGTCCCAGCTCTTCTTCACCATGTTGGGTCTGAATATCTGAGAAGTAAAGGAATGCACAGATGGGACTATGATAAATATGAAGGCAAGAGCTACGGCGAGGAGGAGGAGGATGAAGGCGCCGGAGCTGAAGAGGAGAGAGGAGGTGGAGCGGCGGAGGCGGCGCCGGGGAGTGTTGGGTTGCTGCCGGAGCCAGAAAGGTGGAGACAAATTATCTTCGTCTTCTTCCATGAGAAATTCTGGGTTCTTGTTCGTTTTGGCTTTGGTTAAGAAAGTTGGGAGCTTTTGTGAGAAAGAAGAGAATAATGGTGTGGTTTTGCTTTTGGTGCTGGTTTTTTTGCTTTAGCTTTTGCTGGGTTTAGGGTTATATATAATAAGAGTAGCAAAGAAGGGAAGCGTAAGTTGTGTGCTGCCTGTCATTGCTCGAATGACAGCGAAACCAAATTGTTTGTTTTTGTAACACAGAGAAAGAGAGAGTAAAACCATGTGCTCTATGATTGAGATTTTTCTTGGAATTTTTTTATGGTCATACACTCATACACATTCCGCGTATGAGAGCAATCATTATACAAGAAAAGAAGAAAATGACATAACTTTGAAATAGAATACTCTAGGAGTGACGTGCATAAGTGCATTGGCTTATAGAAACTTATTGAGGCTCCTCAAGTCTCCCCCAAGTGCTATGTATCATCTATTTTGTTGTGTCTCTAAAAGCAATAATATATAGTATATACCAAGAATTTCATGGGGAAGTACTGTAGCAAGCTTTGGCCGCAAGAAAGGCATGGATTTTGGGACTTTTTGGTCTTGGAAATGGTCAGGGCATAGTGTTTTTGTTCTCATTTAGCTACAATTGAAATCCCACTAAACTATTTTGGCAATATACCTTACCAATAGAGAGGCACAAGTTACTCGGAAACTTTGCTCGGCAAGATTTTTCAATCCATGAAACATAATCTTCTCAAAGAGGATTAACATGGTATTCGTTTGGTTGGAGGAGGTTTTAAGTTTGAATTATCTAATAAATTGTTGGGTTGGTTTGTACTTATTCACTTCGTTCGTATCATCTTACTTAAATGGCTAGTCTACATTACGCGTGACGTGTGTAACCGACTTTAGTTTTTGAGGCTAAGTAGTTGTTTAGCAATTTTCAAACTTATAGTTAAGAATTTCTTCTAGAAATAAATGGTATATATTTCTTGAATGATCTAATTTTGAGTAAAAATCGGGAGGTGCCTTACACTCTTGCCCCAAATCCAGGTTGACCCGGGTTTTGCAAGAAGAACAAGTAGCAAGTACAGCTTGCAAACATAGTGAACTTGTGTTTGAAGACACCGTCTATCCCAGCTGGGTGGCATAAACTGAACTTTCAACCCGCTGAAAAAGAGGCTGCCTTTGATTGCATGAAAATCAAAACTGCCAAAAATTAAAAAAGACGACCCTCAATAAGTTTTATTTTCTTTTTCATCTTTTTCTTCATACAGAGATGAGGTAGGAAGGACTCACCGAAGGAGGTACTGGACCTCAGTAGACGACAGCATGGGTATGATATGGACTATAGACTATAGAGACTGGAGTCCCTCCAAAACAAGGCTTCTTTTGGCGTCAGAGTAACAGCTCTTATTGCCAGAGGAGGGGTTCCAAGCACGTGATGTATCAATGGTTTTGTTCAAGCACTCAGGCTAAATGGTATATAGGGTATATGCTGCTGGATTAAAAATAATGTGAATGCTGTATACGCAATGTGAAAAGCTAGTTTTGATTCTAGTGAAAATGTAGGGTGAATTGCATAAAAATAAAGGTGAAATGGGAGACACACCAGACGGAGAGATTTTTTTGTTGGTACTTCGAAACATGACATACCCCGAATTTTATTACAACAAAGGTGGGGAAACCCAAAATATATCTTACACCAGTAAATTTTCGCAATTGAAATTGCTAAATGGGACTTAATTTCCACACAAACGCAAACATGAGCTTTCACATTCACATTTGTAGGTTATAAGCTCTACCATCTCTGAGCTATCCGCTGAGTTGTTGTGTATCGTATCACAACTATAGTTTAGAAAATTCAAATCTATATTACTATTTTTTCTTCACAAAGTGTAAAGGTTTTTGACCACCACCAGAATCATTTCATTTTGTTTAGAGCGCCACTGTCCCATTGACGTTGAAAAGCATCGGTCATGCCCCATCCAAAAGAGAAAAGAGCGTTCAAACCGGCCGACCATGATATTTTATGTATAAATGGGGCACAAGTGAAGTTGGTGATGAAAGTAAAGGGATTAGGTATAATGACAGATCAGTTTTATCGATTCTGAAAGCCAAACGCCATTATAATTCTGCATGTAATACATGTGAAAAGCAGATCATCCCAAAGAAGTTACTATTACTTTGGATAGAATTTTTTTTGCATTGACTAATAAACAAGAAACTGAAGAAAGGGCAAAACCAGATCATTAAAACAGAAGTATACCTCTCCGTATACCTCTTATAGTGCAGGACTTCCAATAGCTCAAAGAAAGTGGCAAACTGAAGAATAACTCGATCAAAATTGAGGTCTTGTAGGAGCTTGCAATCAAACAGAAGCAACATTTTCAAGACAGACTCGTATCCTAAGCTCCCAATTGATTATGAAAATACGTCAAGGCACAGAAGGAAAATAAAGAAGGGAATCAAATTCTTACTTGCTGATAATTAACCATGGACCAAATATTATTTAAACAGGGACCAAACCTAAGTTGCAGCCTCTAGCACTTGACTTCAGTTGCTTCACAGATGCAAGCATGTCAAATGAAAGTTTCTCTCTAAGGTTGGTGTAAGTACTATTTTTCTACAATATTTTCTGTACATCAATACCCTACTAATGGGAGCTAAGCTGTAGCATGCTACTGTACACGGTTTGCATCGTGCAAACTATCACACATAAACCTGATATTCTTCAGAAACCAGTACCCCTAGCATTCCATAATGCCAATTTTTCTTTGTTGACCGTGATTTGATTACAGGAGGACGCTTGATCTGAACATCATCAGCACTGGGATATTTATATGATGCCAATGTTATGGATGCAAGGATTTGATAACAATGACTATCACGGCTATCAAAACACCAACTGTACAAACCGAAGCCTGCAACAACAATCACAACGTTTGTGATCAGTGATAGGGTGATGGGGGAGCACAATCTTCATCACTACAAAGTAGTTTAGGTATACGTACATAGTTCAATACGTAAGAGATATTTCACTAATGCACAACATGGTTATCAGCCAACGAGGTAGCATAAGAATAAGGCCAGTCCCTAAGACAGTGAGTAATGCTACATGGTGCTTTAGCTAATTAAAGTATGCCAGCCTCACTACGCTGAAGATTCACATACTGAGGTCTCTCTATCACATTATGATCATGGATGTAGAAACATAAGCAAGGGAAGCACACTCAAATGTAAAACTAACCAAAATATTGTAGACAAAAGGAAGATTTGAGAAGGGAACTGTTAAATCCATAACAGAGTACAACTTAATTTTGGGTTGGGTTCTATTTCCAGAATCTTGTATGCTCATCATACCCTCACACGAAAAGATTTCAAAAGTTTATAATTTTAACCTCTCATATTCTTTAATTTCTGGTAACTTTAAATATTAAAAATTGACTGGTCCAGGCAACACCCACAGTCCCATACAGCCATAACAAGGTGGTGCCAGGGCCTGCAAACATTTAAAAATAGAAAAAAGAAAAACCAGGGTTCCGGGGAGAAGGGGAAGAGGAAACAATAATCCTTTTTAGTTTTTTCATCTTTTAAACCTGGATGAATAAGAGCAACATGATTATCACACTATCTCGCATGGGTGCAGTGAGAAGAAGACAGGTACAAATAGATTCAACTTCAATCTAGTATAAACTTACAGCTACTGCCGAAGCACCAAGCCCAGATCGTTCCCTTGGGTCTTTATCATAATATTTATAAAAGTAGAGAAATGCAGCATAGTACCACATCACTGGGAATACAAATCCAAGCAGAAGTCTGCAAAAGGTCCATTCATGAGAGAAGGAGAGACAAGAAGTAGAGGATACAAAGACAGTGAAAGCAGGAAGACTCACGAAAACCATCCAATTCCACAACCACAAAAAGGAAGGGGTTTGTCAAACATTCCCAACTCTGGGTCCTCTGGACCATCGATACGAACATAGTTGCCATTCGTATGGTTCATTGCATCTGTTGAGAGCCCTGTGCCCACAAAATCACTGTCAGAAAGTAATCCAAGAACATCTTGCCATAAATTATTAAAAACTGATTATTACTCTTTTTTTTTTCTTTGTTTTTTTTTTGTACAAACTTAATCACTAACGACAATATTGGATAAAATGAAGACATAATGAATTCTAAAGTTGCAAGTTTGAAATTGCCCGGATGTTAAGGACTTCTAGTTGTCTTCCAAAAAATATTTTCAGTGAATGGTCTGACCTGTGAACCCGTAAATAAGGACCTTTGCAGTTTTAGAGAACTAAGCAACCTAGCAACCTATATAAGGAGATCTCCCTATAGTTTTTATGCCAACTGATGTTGAATCTTGAAAACCAATAATTAAGCAGACAACACCATTCCAATCAGAAATTACAAAGAAAACTGATACCTAGATATTTGTGTACAAAACAACGGAAGGTGGGTGCTTGGATGTGTGTGCAGAAGTTGGTATCATAGAAACTTTCTACATGTTCCTGCTACCATGCATAGAATATTGAATAAAAATAGCATCAAGGAGGGGTTCCGTACTCTGATCCATGTGTCCCAAAGACAATCCCTCAGTTCTCCTCTCTGCCCCAAAGGTAACTGTTACATGAAGAATCCATTTTATCACACAAGTGAAGATACGCTGAAATATATGCTTAAAATGTAAACAGCACAAGTCACCCAAGACAATATAAAAAGGATAGTGAGAATAAAATATAGGGCACTATAGTTGTGGAAATTAATATTCCCACAAAGAACAGGCATGTTATAATTGGCAGAGGCTCAAAATACTTATTAATCATGTGACACATATAATCTCTTTGGTTTTTAAGCCTGAAGTCTTGAACACATATTATCCCATTTCCGTATAACCTGGATATCTGACATGGGCTAATCATAACTCAAGCAGTATTTACTCTCAAGAGATCGTTATTCTTTTCAGTTCATACTAAACCTTTAGAAGCTATACATGGATAAGGGGTCAAAAGAAAGGAAAATGCCTCCAACCAAAAGAAATGCATAGAACTCCTTCCTAGAGTATTGATAGTGCATCCAACAAGGAAACTATTGATCGAACGATGAGTCTGGCTTGCTAAAAAGAGACACAGTGGTCCTGAATATGATCTGATCATCACATTTAAAGCCTACTCACATTCTACAACTGGTACAGTAACTGCATTAAGATCTTTGACTTAACAAAGAATTTGTAATTAATATCATTTCCACTCTTAGACATGTGACTGCCAATGGTAACTGCCTGAGATTGAAACTTATATATACTGATCGTGGAATTTCCAACAGGTAAAAGAACTGCCAAAATACAGAACGTAATATGGTTGATGCATTAAATAGACCTGTCATTTAAAGAACTATCACAATATCTTTAGTTCCTTAAGAACTTCCCCCATACAATATGTAGCAAATACCCAGATTTATCAATTCTGATTCTCAGTTGCACCCATGCGAAAATGAAAGAAAGAAGAGCCACCTCTATCCAATTGTTCTCCAAAACAACACTACTCTTGTAGACTTAAGAGGCCAACTAGCACACATCATGACAGATCTTTACTTCTCTTCTTTAGCTACTTGAAGTAGAACATAATCAGAAGTCAAACTATTTGATTTTAGCACCACCCAGGAAAAACATTAACTTGAGAATCAATCAAATATATAGAAATCCACAAACACTCGATCGAAACAAACATAAAGCTGTTCTTTGTAGGTCTAAACAGCATTGTGATTAACACCACTGAAAACCTTCCTTTAGTTTTTGCAGAGCAGACTTTGAATTGAATGATCATGCAAATCCCTCACCAGAAAACAATGTAACAGTACGAAAATTCTGAGAAGTACAGGAGAGTTATGACCAAAATTCAACAATCCCAGATTTGGGCTTCCCTTATTCAAAACACCATAGATTACTGTAAGCACATAGAAAGTTCACCAGCACAGCTAAAAAATCAAAACAAGAAAACTAACAGAAACGAACCCAACTCGAAATTTCCAATCTTGAGCCAAAAAGACTGAACATTTTACCTCAGAAGCAACAGTAGCCGAGAAGCTCAATCAGCAGATTAAGCTTTTCCTGGAGAAATTCTTTCTCTTTTTATAGAAAAAGTAATTCCTGATGCCAAGCAAGGAATGAAAAAAATTGGGTTTTCTGGTAAGAAATGATTTTCTCCCTAATCAAGTACGAACCTTCCTCTCTCCATTTACGCCACTGTTTCTATTTCTTTAAGTTATAACAGTTTTAGATGAAAAGGAAAAGAATGGTAGGTCAGGCCGTCAAACGACACGTCGTCCGTGTCATAAAAACCCTACCAAAACCCCCTAAATAGCTCTAAACCCCGCAACAAGCTTTAATCTTTTGTGAGCCAATGGATTCAGACACAGAAGAAACCAGGTCCCAAGTGACCGCAACCAAAGCAGAGCCATCAAAGCCATCGCGCAAGCACAAGAAGAGGAAGAAGCTCGCAGCAGAAGCCAACCCGGAGAAGCCCAAATCAGTGCAAGCCACCATCAAGGTCATCCCGGGAAACCCAGAGAGAATCCCACCTCTGGTGGGCTATTTCCCATCTGGGTTCGACCCGACCCAGAACCCAGACCAGGATTCGACCAAAGTTGGGGTCTTTAGGCACAAGGAGAGAGGTGGGACTAGGCTTCAGGTTGTGGTGACCCCAAATAAGGAGGCTAAGGTTGATTTTGTTGGGACTAGCTATGCTGGTGAGGCTCAGGCTGGGGAGCTCTGCTCTTATGGACTTGGGATTCTTGATAAGGACACCCAGACTTTGAAGATTGTGCCTATTGCTAGCAACAAGGTAATTTTGGACCATTACTTCTTGAATTATCTGAAACTTTTGCCATGTATAATGTCGGTTTAGGGTTTAATAATTTGTTTTGTTTATTTTGGAGCTGGGTTTACTTGTATACTACTTGGGTGCTATGTGAGTGCAGTTGTTTCAAGTTAGAAGGATTACTGAGAAATTGAACTTTTGCTCTATTTAATTTACATTGGTTGGTTAATGATGCACTGTATAATGTGTGAAGTTTACCTATGGACATGTCTTGAGTGTAGAAGTAAAGTAGAACCTTACTTGAAAATTCAAGGATAGAAGAACATGTGTTGTGTTGTATACTGACTACTTTTCTTTAAATTGTCATTGTGAGGATATACTTGTGAACTTAGTTGGTATACAAATTTTCAGATATTTAGATTGGAGCCAAAAATTCAAGGCCTTCACTTCTCTGGTAAGGAGCCTGCAAGTTCAGCGATGGGAGAACTTTCTGTACATGAGAAGGCAGAAAAACGTATAGACCTTCATAATCGTTATGGAACAAAGAAGTCAATACGGCAGGTAGGACCCCCCCCCCTCTTTTTTTTTCAAGCATGTTTGATGCAGTGTCGAAGAGGTTATCAACTGAGAAAAGTAATCTTCTCATTAGTTATGTCTTGGTGCTCACTCTTTTTGCGGATGAATTCCAAACAAGTATGACAGACATAGCGAAGGATCTGAGAATGGGGACTGCAACTTTGAGGACGCATTATGAGAAGTTGGGCTGCAAGGTGTCTAAGAAGAATGTCGTATCAACGGTTACCCTTCCTGTCCCCCTCCAATTTCCAACAGTGAGGCGCAAGCGACGCAATTGATGATTACTTTGTTGAATCTTTTTTATTGTGATTGATTGACGGCACATGGAAGAATACGGGTACTTGGCTCAGAAAATGTCATGACCTTTACACTCTGTTTGTATGTTTTATGTTACTGTGCTTGTGCAGCAGTAATCAAATGAAAGTATGGCCTTGCCTTTTGTGGTTGCTATATATTGATTTCTTCGATGCACTTTTGTTGGCTAACTAGTTATTAAATCATATTTGCCCTATGCTCCTTTGTGTCATGAAAATCTGAGCTTGACATCTTCTATGGGTATTTGAAGAACTAGGAAGTTTAAAATGTGTGGTAACAGTGGCTGCAAATTTTGCTTTGTTAAGATTGCCAACTCTTAACGCACTCTCAAACTAGCTTCATTTCAAGCTTTCCGTAGCATCAACAGCACACTAAAAATGAGCCTGGACTCCATATTCCCTTGCTACTTTTACATCCCCAACCTGCGAGTATTATATCTTCCTCACACTAATTTGAACGAAGCCTAGAAGATGCACGTTTCTTTGTTGAAGTGTTATATCTTCCTCACACTAATTCAGATAGTGATATATTTTACAGAATTCGTTGGAATTGCAGCTATTCAGGGCACTAACCAAACCATTAGATTATTTTTTCTAACAAGAATATCGCTACATGCACTACATTTGCTGTTCACTGTGGGTTTTCTTTTATCTTAGTAGAATCTACACTTTTTTCAATTGTCACCGAAGTGGTAATCATTTCCACGCACAATAAGTCTATTAATAGACAACTAAAGTAGGCTAATTCAGATAATAAAATGCAAAATGAATAAAATTTACATTACTAGGTGAAAATGCACATCTTCAGATACTGTGTATCTAGAATGTTGCAAAATACACAAAAAGCAAATATGCCAATGCATTACAGTTGCTACAGTACACAGTACATACAGATTTCTAAAATTGTACACACACACAGCCCACGAGGAAAATCAGTAGACCACCATCTCTATATAAATATATATCTTTGATATAAGAAAACAGCCAAGGCCATTCAATGTGGCTAAACCTTGCTCATTCAAGATTTGCACTTGAACTTTCTATGAGCTTTCAAGTCCACCAGAATCACAGAGATATTGTCTCTGCTTCCTTTTTGGAGGGCAAGAGTTGAAAGATATGAAGCCGCTTCCTGCGCTGCTGGATCAACTCCTGTGCCTCTTTCCGCCAGAGGAGTAACCCCGTTCTTTTTGTGCCACAGCAGTATGCGCCTTCGAGCCACTTCACATGCTTCCTCGTTTGTCATGACATCCCATAATCCATCACTAGCCAAAATGAGGAATTCATCGTCTCTGGCTCTAGGGACAATCATGACTTCTGGATCTGGAATTATCCAGGGTTTCAAATATCTATCCCCTGTAGTATAATGAAAAAGGTTAAAAAGAAAAAAAAGTCGTTCCGAATCTGAGATGCTACTCACAATATATGCATGCATTTGTTCAGACATTTCAAGCAACTCATAAAGGAACAGATGATAACAATTTCTTCTCTTTTCTTATCAATTGCATGACGGGGTAGAGTATAGACATACCAATGGACCTCGACATTGCAAGAACTCCAAATACACGATGTCCATTCCACTGTATGACCTTCCCTCCAGAAGCCTCAATTCTTGCATATTCATCTTCTCTGTTTGGCTGATAAAAAGTAACAAAGTAACAAGATAAAAGGGTCAGTTTCTATATAAGAGATAAAATTTAGGTTGTTAACAACTAACAAGTAATAGGCCTTCCACAAACACACTTACTTTATGATCTACTGATAATGGTACTGGTTGTTTGCCACGACAAAGAACGGCTCTTGAATCACCACAGTTTGCAACTATAATATGGGAAGAACAAACTAATGCAACCACAGCTGTAGACCCCACAGTTTCTGCGGCAACAGGCTCAAAGCTGGAGCCGGAAGCATCCTCATTACTTCCGGTGATGCCTCTGCTGACTGTTCCTCCTATCTCATCATCTACACTCTGGAAGCAATTAGTGAATGCTTTCTCCCACTTCACCTGCTGAGTTTCTCCCATTATTCCATCAGTCAAATCATCCTCAATAATTTGAAGCTCTTCAGCCAAAGCTGAATGAAGGCGTTCACAACAATAGTTAGCAACCTGCAAGAGTGTCCTTTCAATCAGGTTAACAGATTCTGAAATCCGTTCAGTGTTCCACTGAGGGACATTTCAATCCAAATATTTGTACTCCATTATCGACACGAAAGAAAATAGTAATTTCCTAATTTCCTAATCTATATAATGGGGTTGGAAAAAAAAAAAAAACCAAAGCAATTTAAGGAAAAGAAGCATGTACTGCCATCAAAAAATTTGTTTAGTATAGCTTATGCTTCAATTAGTTACCAGTATCCCTTTCCACTACCCTGGGATTCATTTTGAAATCATTGAACCATACAAATACAGAAAACATACTAAGCCTAAAAGATTTACTGAAATACATCCAGTTGCAGGAGAATATACTTTAAACTTCAATGAACAAAATAAATGTATGGAAGAAGGTACATACCTGAGATCCTCCATGCCCATCATAAATACCAAAAAAATGACTGGTTAGGTGGGTCAAACTTGGGCTCATTCCATTGTACACATGATTGCCAATAAGCATTTTAATTGGAATATTAATAAACCGAGGCACAGCAGCAATTGCATCTTCCATTTCTGGTCTTCTTCCACAGATTGAAACGGAACCCCAAAGAGGAATACAGTCCAGCTCAAAAACACTTCGGATGGCTGCTTTGCTAACATTCTTCTCCCCGTTTGACTGCAAATCCACTGCTGTAGAGGCTGCTAATTCAGTTTTACCAGGTAACTCAGAAACTGGAGTTACTGCTGCCACAATGACTTCACCAGAAGGCACTTGCCCTATAGTAGATTCGACCAAGACAATAGCTTTTGCAACAATCTGACCCTCGCCAGTATTTCCCATCTCCACAACATCTGTCAAGCTTATCTCAGACCCCAACTCTAACGTTAGCAACTGCTCACTAACAATTCCATTAGTATCATATCTAAAGGATAAGATTTCTTCCTCACTTTCTTTAACCAAAGAATCATTAATAACCAAACTGTGTCCATTCTTTGGCAGCAACTTCAACAAATCAGCTCCCCCACTGTTATCGTCTTGTGATGGCACGGTTACCACACTAATTTCATTCCTAGTATCATTGCCACTTCCATTTGAAATCAACTCCAAAGGCACCACCTTAGTGGTATCTGATGAAAGATTTGCTGGGTCTGTTGCTAGCTTTAGCCATGCGAACTCCACATTGGTTGCAATTGCGGAATTATCACACACAGTATTACCTAAACTAAGTGTCACTGCAACTGCCGGAGACATGTCCTCCATTAATTTCCTTGTCTTCATACAATTTCAACAATCACTCCAAACCCCCCTCGGTAAATTAACGATTCTTTGTAAGTTTAGACAACAACCCTCTCTTTCCAGATTATATCACTGATCCACTAATTTTCTCACAATTAAAGTGACATAAACACAGTTCTACACCACTATGACCAAACAAAAATGGGCGCGTGCTTAACATGAGCACAACGATAAGGGTTATCAAGATCTGACCAGCAACAACGAATCTAACCTCCCAAATTTCAAGACTTGACAGGTTCCGCTTAGTGAACACTTCTCTTTCTGGCAAAGACTCAGCCACATGAGACCGAAATCCTATCCTCACCACCAACCCTCAAATATACACCTAAGCATATGAAAATGATTGCAATCCAAACTCTATTTATAAACCCAAGATGAGAAAGCAGAGGGTTCATGAGAAAGAAGCTAGGAAAGAAAGAAAAGCAACCCTAATGAATCACAAGAAAACCCCCAGCTTTTTTCACATAAAACTTGGGTTTCCTGGATCTAAAGGCAACCCAAACCCGGTCTCACTCTAATCTTAAAAAGGGTCTCTGTTACATTTCTTCTCCTTCTCCCAAGAAACACAGTCAACCCCAAATCAACATCAATCATCACAAATTGACCATCTCACAGACAAATCATCATCATCATCATCTGGGTATGCTATAAAAACATGACCTTTATCATTCCCCAACACAAAAAATTGCAAACAAAATCTAAGAAAAACTTTAGTGGGGGTTAATCTTACCAGGAACAAAGACTAACCTGAGTTCGTTAGTGGTCAGTGAAGCCCTCTCCTCCTTCCCTAGAGCTGTTTTCTTTGGTTGTTTTGGGGTAAACAGAGAGAGAGAGATTCTGTGTGTGTGGGAAACCTGAATGCCTTCTACCCATTGGCCATTGCGGACCTCGTTGGGGGACACGTATACACGTACACGTACTGTGGTGACGTCACCTGCTGTGTGGCGACAGAAAATGGCGAGCTGATGAGACAGTGCTGACACGAAGACAACTACCCTGCCATGGACTTTTCGTGAGACAGGAGGGACACGTGTCCCCTGGGCCTGACGAGGTGACGAGGACACCTGGGACGGCCTATCATGTCATTGTCATGTCTGTCTGCCTCCACTTAATGCACAGTGGCCTCCATAGCGACCGCTGCTCCTTACTGCTTTGTCGGTTACTGCTTACCCGTCTCATTATTGTTTTGGGGTTTTCAACTTTCTTATCGAGCATTGAGTACTGAAATTCTAGAACCTGTTAGATTCCATTTCTTTGCGATTATTTGCCATATCCAATGAGCTAACTAGCTATAAGAACTATATCGAGTTATAAACATTTTGATGCTTCAGACCACTATAAAACATTTATGAGTTTCAAGAGGGAGTATTATAATTTCCAGAGTTTCAATATCAAAAAATCTACCGTGCTCTAGAGTTTTGAAACTGAAGAAGGCCACATAAGGTAGACGTATAATAATAGAGGAGAAGGCCAGACAGGCAACATGCCCCCATTTCCCAAAACAAATTTGATCAATTCTAGTGGATTAGTATTAAATTGTTGTGTTAGTGTTTCAACTTTACTTTGCAACTATTATGTATTGGATTTGATCGACTCCTTTTGTTGCACTTAAATTGGGTGGTCTGGATTCCCTAACCAAGATTCAACTAAATAATGCATGTTCATAATTTTGGTTGATTTTGGTGAAAGTGAAACAAGCCAGCTAAGTAGAGTGGAGAAATTGCACTCATTTCGACTTCTCTCTTGAGGTGCAATGCAGGGCATGGATGGATGAGGGAACATTCTTGGATTATCTGTATGGGACTATCCATGATAGTATCTGGACTGCAGGTGAACTAATTCACTCAGTTCAATAAAACAAAATAACAAATATCAATAACATAGGTTTATAGGATGAGACTTAAATAAGAACTTTTAAAGTGGCGAGAGAACTTTTGAATCAACGATTGAATGACATGTTTTGTGAATAAGTAATATTTTAACTACAATTTGGACAACTCATCCAACAATTAATTTAAAATGTCATATGGAAATCTCATTTCAAAGTCTTCACTGGAGACTCTCTCTAAGTTTAACATTGTTCCTAAAGTTTATTCAAATTCGAAGGGCTAGAGTGGGAACGATTCTGATTTGCTTGGTGGACGTACAATTTCAACCTACAGCCTTTGAAGTAACCGATGTCATAAGTTAGGGAGAGATATATAACTTCAGTTCCATATTAAGTACATCAACTGTTTGAGGTTACGAAAGCACATTTATATGTGGCTTGAAAACACAAATATTCCTCTATGGCTGGTATTCAACTCAATAAGATTCTTAACATCCACTTGATATGTTTAACACGGTGTATTGGTGGTGCGCATATGGTTTTGTCCGGTTTTGTCTATGCATATTTCATATTTATATTAAAAAAAAGGCACTTTTTATTAGAATTTGGTTAAAACTTAATAATAGTCATAAATTAAAAGATTTTTTTTTTTGAAAGTTCATAAATTACAAGTTTGAGGCACATAAATAAGTTTTTCTTAAAGTAATATTTGTCCCCACTCAAGAAAGAGTTTGCCAATATTTTGATGAAAATACCTAGCGCTCTGCTAGGTTTGGGAGAGTGCCCCCTCCGACCTCTCTGTACCTTTCTCCATCATCAATGGAGTACTGTTCTGATGTCATCCTCGGTGTCGGTTTTTGTGCGCACGGCTCCCATCGTACCCTGTATCGGGTCGTGGTTCGCATCTCGGCTTGTGGTAAGTTCTTCTGTTCAGATTCGTTCTGATCGTGTGTCGTGTCAATGGGAAGAAGCCATGGATGTGGTGATTTCCCAGATCTGGTCTGCCTGTAGTGCTTTTCGTCAGAGTGGGTAAGAGGCTGCGTTCCCGTTCTGGTTTGGGACGGCGTCGAGATTCCGACCAAGTCGGGCTCAACTAAAATCGGGTTTAGGGATGGCGACGAGGTGGTTGGGTGAGGAACTTGAGTTAGACCATCGTGGTGGTGGGGAGCTGCTGACACGGGGTTTGTCGGAGACAGGCTCGGCTAGTCAGAGCCCCTCCGATCTGAGAGGGGACTGAGTGTGGCGGAGCAATTGCACAGTCCCGGGTCGAACCAAGATCAGCGCCACGGAGGGCGGCGCCGGTGAAGGTGTTTGGCTGCGAGGTGACGAGGGTGGGATCGGTCTGGGCGAGATTCGTGTTCCGGCTGATGGTATGGGTGGCGGAGGGCAGCTACGAGTTGGTGGGGCTGGGATGCCCTTTCTGCGATGAAGGACGGTGGAGCAGAGATTAAGGCCAAGGTCAGGGATGGCATGGGTGCCAAGAGTGATTTTGGATGCCCATAGCAGGCTGTGGATTTGGGCCTTTGCTCTGTTGGGCTGCGCAAGGGTTTTGGAGTGGGTCTTCATTCTTAGGGCTTTGCAAATGGTGTATGAGCCCATTGTTGTGCAGGTTCGCATTTGGGATCCCGGAGACGTTCTAGAGATCTTAAATTGTTATGAGTTTTGGATCTGCTGCTTTGGTTCCTTAGGTAGAAGATTGCTCTCTATTCAGCGCATTTTTTTTGCGTGGAGTAGGCAAGGTCGATCACATTACCGGCGGTCACCTTGATAGAAGGTTACCCTCCATCCGACGCATATTTTTGCTTGGAAGTATGGTCGACCATACTATTGGTACCGTTTTACATAGCCCGGACCCTGTCTGGTGCCTCATCAAATGCTTAATTGCATCCTTTCTTACCCTTACTAGGTTTTATTTCCGATGCTTTGTTGCATCTAGTATTTTTCTTACTATTTTATATTTTTATGTAGTTTCTACATCTATCAGTTGTAATTTTTATTCTGTTTATTATTAATAAAATTGAGTTGACAGTTTCTCAAAAAAAAAAAAAAAAGAGTTTGCCAATGAGTTTAAGAAAAATCACTTCCACAAAGACTAGAATTTTAAGTTTAACAAAATCTGAAAATTTTCTTAAAATTCTATAAGTAAGGTTTTTGTTTCTTTTGCTTATTGAAGTTCTGTGGTGTAGAATGTTTATATAGAGATCAATGGGTGTTAATGCAACCTTTAGATATTGATGAAGAGATGCAGACTTGTTTGTTTACAAGTTTTTTTTTTTTTTGAACAATTGTTACCAAGGTTTGTTCCTTGTTGAAAAGATACAACTTTTAATTATTCAATGTACCAGTGTGTTGATCTTAGGCCTTGTCATGGGCCGGGTCGAGCTAGGGTCAGCCCTACCCTAAATTTCAGGGCTTAGGGCCGGGCCGGGGCTTCAATACGTAAGCCCTTACCCGCCCTTAAGGCCCATTCTGCAAGGGTCAAAAGGGCTAGGCCGGGCCAGGCTTGACTTAAAATAAACTCAATCTGGGAAAAAAAAAATTATTCAATATAAGCAATTAAATAGAAGTCCCTTAAAACTAAAGAAAGTAGCCTGAAGCTCAGTTAAGGCATCAATGAGAGCTAAGTGGTGAGACCCTAGACGCCGCCGTCAAAACCACCGACGTGTGGTCTCTATTCCGCATCATGATGCAGATTAAAGTCCTGGTGTGGAATTGTCGTGGGTTTGTAAACCATGAAACACAAAGAGCGTTGGTGAATATGGTTCAGGCCAAAAACCCTAGCTTAATATTCCTTTCAGAGACTCTTGCACAACCAAGCCTCCTTGAATCCATTAGGGTTTATTTGGGCTTTACCGGATGTATTAGCTACCCTTGTGAAGATGATTCTCGTAGGGTGGCCTTATTATGGAAGACAGAAACGCCGGTCAGGTTGAAGACGTATAGTCCACATCATATTGATGCCAAAATTGGACAACGGGGTTCACAAGAAATTTGGAGATTCACAGGAATATATGGTTTTGCGCACTGCAGTGAGCGTTTTAGAACGTGGAATCTCATCAAAACCCTAACTGCTGACCCCTGCTCTCTCCCTTGGTTGATGGCAGGTAATTTCAATGAAATCATGAGCAATACTGAAAAATCTGGTGGGGTTCCCCGAGCATTGATGCCTATGAACTTCTTCAAAAAAACAATGACTGATTGCGATCTCCATGACATGGGGTTTGTGGGAAGCATATATACTTGGGCGAACAAGTTCACGAAGAAGAGATTGGATAGGGCCTTTCGATCCCCACAGTGGAGAGACTGGTACCCTTGTTCTAGGGTGGTTACAATGCCTCCAGTTGAATCGAATCATTCTCCTATCCTGATTGAGGTGAGTCCGGAGAAAAGATTTTTTTGGATGTCGCCTAAGAGATTTAGATTTGAAGAAATATGGCATGGACACTCTTAGTGTATAAGTATTATTAAAAAAGGATGGGCACGACCTTTATCTGGGAATGGTATGTTACAAGTAGGGATGAAGATTGGACAAACCGGTCGAGATTTTATGCATTGGCATCAACATGTTTTCGATGCCCAAAAGGGTGAAATGCGAATCATTCAAGCGAAATTAGATGGCTTGATGAAGCAGCTTTTCTCCCCAGATCAATACGAGGAGCAAAAAGTCTTGCATGCAAAGTTAAGCTCTTTGCTTGCGCAGCAGGAAACCTATTGGAGACAACGTTCCAAGGTGATGTGGCTGAAAGAGGGTGACTGAAATTCGGCTTTCTTTCATAGAAGGGCCTCCAATAGAAAGCACATAAATAGAATCAAGGGTGTAAACAATCAGATTGGCATCTGGTGCATGGAGCCTGCAGAAATCCATGATATCATTTTGCAGTATTTCACAGGCATTTACTCATTTGAGGGTATTGCTAATGAAGCGTTACAGGCTATTCTTAGTGTTGTGGAACCAAAAGTGTCAGAAGATATAAATCATGATCTGTTGCGACCATACTCGGATGAGAAGATCAAGGAAGCTTTATTTCACATGCACCCCTCCAAAAGCTCGGAGCCAGATGGTATGTCTCCATTCTTTTTTCAAAAATTTTGGCAAATTGTTGGCATTGATGTTTGTGTGGCTGTTAGACAATATCTGGAAACTGGAGAGAGTTTTGACGGTTCCAACCTTACGCATCTCTGCTTAATTCCAAAAATCAAGGAGCCAAAGGAAGCTGCTCACTTTAGACCCATTGCTCTTTGCAATGTCATTTATCGAATTGCTTCAAAGGTGATTGCAAATAGATTAAAAAAAGTACTGCCCTCTATTATTTCCCCCCTATAAAGTGCTTATGTGCCAGGTCGATTAATCTCTGACAATACTCTTGTTGGAACTGAAGTAGCTCATTTCATGCATAATTTACGAAGACAGGAGGAGGGTTTTTTCTCCTTAAAGTTGGACATTTCTAAGGCTTATGACAGGTTGGAGTGGGGTTTCTTGAAGGCCATGCTTCTGCAGTCGGGTTTTGCAACCAAATGGGTAGACATTATTATGCAGGGAGTAACTTCCATTCAGTATTCTATCTTGTTGAATGGTCAACCTACTGATGTTATTTATCCTACTAGAGGCATCATACAAGGTGATCTTTTATCACCTTATCTGTTTATCTTATGTGCGGAGGGGTTATCATCTCTTATATCTACATCGGTTGACTGGCACCCCATTCAAGGCTTAAAAATGAGCCTTGAAGCCCTTATACTGCATCACCTGTTCTTTGCAGATGATAGCTTCATTTTTGGAACTACCACAGAGGGCGAGTGTACAAAGTATAGAGACTTGCTCAACATTTATGAATTGGCTTCTGGACAAAAGATAAATTATCAAAAGAGCAGCGTAGCTTTCAGCAAAAATGTGCATCCTTGTATACAAGTCCAACTGGCTGAAATCTTGCAGGTTAACAAGGTAGAGGAGCATGATAGATAACTTGGTCTGCCTATGAGGTTAGGCAAATCCAAGACTGCAATCTTTGCTTACATCAAAGAAAAGTTGATAAAGAAGCTTATGGGATGGAAATCAAAATTGTTAAGTTCTGCAGGCAAGGAGGTTCTCATCAAAGCGGTGGCATAAACCATGCCTTTGTATGCTATGAACTGTTATTTATTACCAAAAGCTTTATGTGATGACATACACCAGCTTTGTGCAAGCTTCTTTTGGGGTGATGATGAAAATAAGAGGAAGATCCACTGGAGAAGTTAGGAGAGACTTTGCTTAACTAAACAGGAGGGAGGTTCAGGTTTCAAAAACTTGTATGCTTACAATCTCTCAATGCTTGCAAAGCAAGGCTGGCGGTTGCTTACAAATCCAAATTCGCTTGTTGCTCGTATTTTTAAAGCAAGGTACCGTCCTTATTGTTCCTTTTGGGATGCTGAGGTGGGTGATCAACCATCTTTCTCATGGCGCAGTATACTAAAAAGTAGACCAATTCTAGAGGCAGGAGTACATTGGAAGATTGGGGATGGACTACAAGTTAACATTTGGAGTGATCAGTGGATTCTTGACCGTCCTAACTATTTGCTCCAAAAGCTAGCGCAATGTGACTTTGTGAAGGTTGCTGAACTCATAAATAGCACCACTAGAATGTGGATTGCACCTACTGTTCATGCTTTATTCCCACCGAATATAGCTCAAAAGATATTAAGTATCCCACTAAGCTCTAGAGTACTGGGGGACAGACTTATTTGGAAGCCGGAGAAGAGGGGTTTTTATTCGATCAAAACTACGTATTGGTTGGCAATGAATGTGGTTATGGATAATGTTCTTGCTTCCACTTCAAATGGAGACTCGTATAAGCTCTTGTGGAAACGACTTTGGAAGTCCAAGGTGCCGGGAAAAGTTCTCAATTGTGCTTGGAGGGCTTGTCAAAACCTGTTACCAACTAGAGCCAAACTAGTCACTAAGGGTTATCAAGGTGAGTTAAATTGTGTCTCCTGCTCCTATCCGTATGAAGATGTTGGCCATGTGTTCTGTGTGTGCTCCATTGCAAAAACTATTATCTCAGGTGCTCCCTTTCATCTTAATGCTTTTGTCTCTCCCATCTTTAATTTTAAGGAATGGATGCTTGAGCAGGCAATCAATCTTAAGACTGAGGAGTTTCAAAAACTGCTTATGTTGATTTGGGGTATCTGGCAAAATAGAAATAATACTTTGTGGTCTCACAAGGCTCAGACTGCACAGGATATAATGTGCAGCACAATGGCATGGTATTATGATTTTTAGCAGGCTCACTGTCCACCAATGAAGAAAGCTCCAGTTCCGAAAAGAGTACGATGGTTTCCTCCACAGCGGGGACACTTAAAACTCAACGTGGATGGGGTTTCTATGCCAAATGGGTATGAAGGCGGCCTAGGGGGTGTGCTCGGGGATGATGAAGGCAATTGTATAGTGGCCTAAGCTCACCATGTTCCTTTCATTACTTCTGCTAAAAATGTGGAATTTCTAGCGCTGAAAGCTAGTTTACAATTGCTACAAGCAAGGCAGATTATGGACTGTCGTGTGGAAACAGACTGTCTTGTGGCTGTTTCGAAGATCCAGATGGAGGAGTACCAGAATTTGGAACATGGTAACCTGATTGATGATATTCGAATATGGCCGGAGAGTAGGCCTGGAGTCTCTATTGCCCACACTCCTAGAACTACAAATGCAGTGGCACATCGACTTGCAAGTGAAGCTTATGAGTCTGATGATCAACACAATTGGAATGATGTTCTTCTAGAGTTGCTTAGAGATGTTCTAAGCTTTGATTGTAACCATATTTCTTATGATCAATAATGAAAGTTCTCTCTTTTGCTATAAAAAAAAAAAAAAATCCTGCAATTATGAATAAAGATTTCTAATTGATCAGTACTCATTCAATTTATATGAGAATATGCAAGTATATGATTAAGTATATATGTATTAAACCACCACGGCCTATTAAATTAATGATTCACATATTCTATAACTTGTGCACTATTTTGTTAAAGCACAATACCCAAACTTCAAGTTCCTCTGTACACCAAATTATAAACCAAAACCATTCTAAACTCAGTTCAGTTTCACACTTCATGTAAGCCACTGGACATGTATACACACCACATTCAACATAGAATGAAAACTCCGAACTTCAGTTTCACACTTCATATAAGCAACTGGAGACACACACATAGTCAACATTGATTTATGAGAGAAATGGACACTGAAGATTTAGAACGTACGGTAGCTCTTGAGACTCCCTGGTTTATATTGATTCTGAAATCACAGAAAAGTACCAAAATTTAAGCAAAATGCTACCATTTGAATCATAAACAAGGTAAAGACACAAGCTTTAAAGAGAAAAAGATTTTACATTGCCTCCGCGGTGGATGCAGAGCGATGTA
Organism: Rosa multiflora; assembly: GCA_002564525.1. Lineage (NCBI taxonomy): Eukaryota > Viridiplantae > Streptophyta > Magnoliopsida > Rosales > Rosaceae > Rosa > Rosa multiflora. The sequence continues at coordinate 45,137 of BDJD01005964.1, forward strand.
TGGGAATGAATGCCTCGCAAAGATCTCCGGTCTATCTGTTTTCGATCTGAGAATTCTTGATCTGGAAGAAGTGTGAGATTTCGAGTGAGAGAGAGGGAGAGAGAGTCAAACCCAAAACAAATAGGGAACGAAGTCCTCACATTGTGCGTCGGAAATAGTGTGCGTCGGCGCTGGATGCAGAGCGATGACTAGGAACCTTCAACGATTGGGAAAAGCTAGGTTTGGGGTGGATGCAGACCGTATCTAGGTTTGGATGCAGACCTTGTGCGTCGGCTGTGGATGTAGACCGTGTCAGATCCGTCCACCAAGCCCTCGCCGACCAATTGGGAATCGGAGGTGGTGGTGGTGGTGGTGATTGTACCGGCGGTGGAGGAGTGTAGGTTTATTTTCTCAAGGAAGAGAGCCAAAGAGGGTTTTGAGAGAGAGTCGGGTGGACTTCCTTTATGTCTGAAAACCTCGATAGTGTCTAGGTTTTGCTTTGCCCTATTGGAGTTTGGAGTTGGGCTTCATACCTTTGGGCCTCAAATGGACTCACTCAATTTAAAAACCCATTTTCTAATATAACATATTCAAATAATTCAATATAAGTTCTATACTTCTATAGTTTTATACACATGTAATAGAAAATGACAAAAATAAAATATAAATTTTAGGGCCGGGCAAGGTCGTAGGGTAGGGCCAGGCTTCATTTATATGACCCATACCCTACCCTATTTGAGAAAGGGTTGGGCCGGCCCGCCCTAATGGAAAGACTTAGCCGGGCTTTGGCCCTACGGGGGCCGTCCGGGCTTAGGGCGGGCTTTGGGCCCAAGGGCTATGCAACTTTTCAAAGGTTGCAACTTCATATGCATTATTGAATTGATCCTTTACATCCCAAAACTCACACTCAATATATTTAGAAATTTCCAACGTACAAAATTACACCGCGATAATTCAACCATTCAGATTGCACCGTAATATTTTTTTTATTTAAAATATTTTATAATTCACTAACTTCAAAAATTCATAATAAAGTCTAAGGCCCAATTAAAGGGGAAATGATCATTTACCCAATTTCAGTTTAAAAATTGTCCACTTGCTCCACTAACTGTTTTTTAACCCCATTTACCCAAAACACTCTAAGGGATTATTTCCCTAATACCAAATTAATTCTTTTTTCATTCTTTTTATTTATTTTTGAGACTTTTTTGTCCTCTCCTTCTTTCTCACTTAGAGAGAGAAGTCATCCTCCACTTTGCTGTGCTCCAGTGACCAATGGCCGGCCACGGTCTCCGGGCGACCGATGACCGGAATCCTGCGACCGGTCACCAGAATCAGGCAACCGATGACCGGAATCCGGCTACCGGACAGGTGACCGGAATCCCACGACCGGCGACCGGTCCCTAATAATATCCAGTAACCATATTATTGCCCCCCCAGTAATCAAATTATTGCCCCCCAATAATCATATTATTGCCCCCCAAAAATCATATTATTGCCGTCCAGTGAATTGCATGAACTCCCAAAACCAAAATGAATACACTACAGGCACAATTGATCAATTTATAATCATATTATTGGCTCCCAATAATCATCTTATTGCCCACCAATACAAAGTCCAATGTCTCTACTGCCTCCCAATAGACCACCAAAAATGCACCATTTTCACAGATAATTTGACTTTAATAAACAGAAAACAACAGGTAACTTATCAAAACACCACACTATAGTGATCCCTGTCCCTCATATCAAAGTCTACTAGGAGCTAATAATGTGTCTACTGCCCCCCAGTAGACCATCAAACAAACCCCACAGTTACATTGCAATGTCAGATTACTCACATTGTTGAACAGATAGTAGATCATTGGCCTCCAATCCAATAGACATTCAAAAAAAGTAGAAGATGTTATTCCTTGCCAAAAAAACAACAATACTTTAAAAGAAAAAAAAAACGCAGCAACCGGAGTAATCCATGTCACTCCTCCGCCGACACCAACATGACCAACAACGAAGGCACATAAACGAGCTCCACAATATCACCGGGAACGAGCTCATTGGCCCCCTAATTTTTCATCTCCTCCTTCAAACCTCCTGTCAACATTGGGTTGTTGAAAGAGATCAGATCGCTGGCCTCGCTCAGCCCAGACGAACGAGGACCTGCAGCGCAGTCGCCAGCTCACCGGAACCTTCGTAGTGGAGTGAGCCGGCGTCGGAGACGTCGGGTTTGAACGTTGATTCGTCTTCTGAGATTAGATCGTAGGTGCTTCGGAGCTTCGCCCCGCTCAGCCCAGACGAACGACGACCTGCAGCGCCGTCGCAAGCTCACCGGAGCCTCTGTCGTGGAGTGGGCTGGGGTCGGAGACGTCGGGTTTGAAATCCGTCTCGGCGGTGGGGGAGAGAGAGTGAGAGAGGTGTGCATCCGATCCAGAAGTCCAGATTCGTAGACATGGAGAGAGAGAGAGAGAGAGAAATCAGTGAGGGGGGAGGAGAGAGAAAATAGATCGGAGGGAGAGTCTGAGAAGATATGTAATTTATTAATTAAAATAGGGACAAAACTGTCAATGAATGTTAGATTGGGTAAATGGGGTTAAAAAAACTCTTTGTGGTGTAAGTGGGTAATTTTTAAGCTGAAAATGGGTAAGTGGTCACGGCCCCTAAATTTTTAGAGAGTCTAGTGGTATCTGCACTATTCCTCCGTTAGCCCTTATAGTACTTCCATCCATTATTCCGTTAAAAAAGCCTACGTGGCGGCCATGTGAGACTCATGTGAGTAAAATAATAAGGGTAAAATTGTCTTTTATTCATATATAGAATTATGGTATATAGTATATTGAAGGTCGATAATTAAAAAGTAATTTGACACATAAAAAAATAAAAATAATACCCAATCTAGCTAGTGAAGACTTCACTATTCTCAGGTTACTTGGGGGTAATTAATTTAAGTATTTTGTTTGTGTTTAGTTATTTTTTATAAAAATTTAATATATATTCATTTGGTCAACTAATGAGATAATTTTTTCTCAAACAATTAATAGGATTAACCAATGGAAGTAGTAAGAGCAACTCCAACACCTTCTCCATATTTTAATTTTTCTCTACTTTAGAGAAAAATGAGTCTCTTTTACTCCAACAGATTCCCTATAACTATCTCTATTTTAGAGAAAGTGAGGAAAGAGAAAACCAAATTCCCTAGATTTCCCTATGCTCTTCTTGGCTCCGGCCAAATTGTTGTGACCCACTGTAGTAGACTTGTGGGGGAGGTGAAGACGGTTCTAAGAGCAAGTTCACCCGTTAGGTCACCAGGTCACTCACTATTCACTGTTTTTTAGTTTTAATTTCCACCATCTGGGTCACGGGCACAGTTTTCATGGTGACCTGGGTCACCAGGTCACTTTGCGCACAAGTCATGATGGTGACCCAGAAAGTGACTTCGGGTGGCCCAGGGCACGAAATACACTATGCCCGTGACCTAGAGGGTGAAATTAACACTAAAAAGTATTGAATAGTGGGTGACCTAGTGACCCAACGGGTGAACTTGCTCTTAGAACCGTCTTCACCTCCCCCACAAGTCTACTACAGTGGGTCACAACAATTTGGCCGGAGCCAAGAAGAGCATAGGGAAATCTAGGGAATTTGGTTTTCTCTTTCCTCACTTTCTCTAAAATAGAGATAGTTATAGGGAATCTGTTGGAGCAAAAGAGACTCATTTTTCTTTAAAGTAGAGAAAAATTAAAATATGGAGAAGCTGTTGGAGTTGCTCTTACTACTTCCATTGGTTAATCCTATTAATTGTTTGAGAAAAAATGATCTCATTAGTTGACCAAATGAATATATATTAAATTTTTATAAAAGATAACTAAACACAAACAAAATACTTAAATTAATTACCCCCAAGTTACCTGAGAATAGTGAAGTCTTCACTAGCTAGATTGGGTATTATTTTTATTTTTTTATGTGTCAAATTACTTTTTAATTATCGACCTTCAATATACTATATACCATAATTCTATATATGAATAAAAGACAATTTTACCCTTATTATTTTACTCACATGAGTCTCACATGGCCGCCACGTAGGCTTTTTTAACGGAATAATGGATGGAAGTACTATAAGGGCTAACGGAGGAATAGTGCAGGTACCACTAGACTCTCTAAAAATTTAGGGGCCGTGACCACTTACCCATTTTCAGCTTAAAAATTGCCCACTTACACCACAAAGAGTTTTTTTAACCCCATTTACCCAATCTAACATTCATTGACAGTTTTGTCCCTATTTTAATTAATAAATTACATCTCTTCTCAGACTCTCCCTCCGATCTATTTTCTCTCTCCTCCCCCCTCACCGATTTCTCTCTCTCTTAACACGTCTCAGACTCTCTCTCTCTCTCTCTCTCTCTCTCTCTCTCTCCATGTCTACGAATCTGGACTTCTGGATCAGATGCACACCTTTCTCACTCTCTCTCCCCCACTGCCGAGACGGATTTCAAACCCGACGTCTCCGACCCCAGCCCACTTCACGACGGAGGCTCCGGTGAGCTTGCGACGGCGCTGCAAGTCGTCGTTTGTCTGGGCTGAGCGGGGCGAAGCTCCGAAGCACCTACGAT
>BDJD01005964.1:64093-146546 GCA_002564525.1 Rosa multiflora
AATAATTTTTTTTTTCATAGGCGCCCGAGCCCTCACCCCCACACTTAAAACCAACATTGCCCTCAATGTTGCAAAGTGAGCGCGAAAGCCAAATCCATGTCGGATTTAGGCATGAGAGTGAAGTCTGGGCGTAGGCACAAAAGATAACTATGAAAATGAAAAAAATCTAAATGCAGAGAAGAAATGTGAAAACCCCCTTTGTAGACATCCCATAGCTCACGACCTTCGGAGAAGACCAATAGACACCATGACTCATTTCTTAATATATGGCTTAAATTTTTGTGGTCTAATTGGAGCTCATACTAGGATGTCTTGGGTAAAAAGCCTGTCCAATTCTTCCCAGAACTCAATTTGTTATTTAACTTTACAAGAAATAAGATTAGACTCAGTGCCACAGCACCATAACCATGATAAATTGCCCTCTATAAATGCAATTTTTGTGATCATGGTTAGCATGTAATTAATACCTCCTCATTGATTGCCTCTTTTGTTGTCATTTTTTTTTTATGCGCATTAACAATGGCATGTACGTCTTTTGATATGTTGTTCATTTGGTTTTGCAGAGGATGCTGCTGCAATCCCCAAAGAAGGTCGCCCTCCAACTGAAGCCGAGTTGCAACAGTTCTTTCTTCCCTATCGAGGATTCTGTGCACGAAAAGGGGTTAGTAACTTTGTATTATACAAAACCGTCTGATTTCTAAACCTTTGACCCTTTGTGCTGTGTAGTTCATGGATGGCCTAAACTTCAATTCTTCCTGGCCTGTTTATAATATGCAATCTTTGCTTGAGATAAAAAGTGAATTTACACATTCTGAGGGTGAATGCGGTGACTAGAATCATCTATTTGCCTTCTACACTAACTTGCTAAAATCTTCTCATGGATATTGCCTGATAGATTAAGATCAAGGTGACCTGATTTTTCAGTCTTTGACTATGAGCATTTCAGATTATAGCCATGGAAGTGGTCCTCCATGACATTGATGTTCCAAGCGCACTTGTTCATTATATTATTCACAACGCCATCTCCAATATTGTCGTTGGTGCTTCCCATCGCAATGCTCTTACGAGGTCTCTCTCTAAATACTTTCTGTGTTCATTTCTCTGTGATAAATTAATAGAAATGGACACTTTATGAGATTAACAATTATGGTTTTATGCAGAAAATTTAAAGACTTTGATGTGCCAAGTAGCCTACTCAAATATGTACCAGATACCTGTGCAGTATATGTTATATCATCAAAAGGAAGACTTCAGGCTAAACGGGCAGCAAGTCAACCTCAAACACCGAAATGTGATGCAGAGCCTCTCCGGGATACTTCTCAAGAAAACCATCTTCCTTCCCATCCTCATGATGGTTCAGACTCTGAAGACATCCCTAGGTATAATATCCACAACTTCATTACCTTTGATGAGTCAAGTTTATGTCGCTTGGTTTTGAATTTTTCCTGCACTGCAGATCACAATTTAGTCATGGGAGCTCAAGTTCAAAAAGTGCCTCCTCAGACAGAATATCTTTTGATAGACTCTCTGACTTTAAACCGATAACTCCCCATAAAATGAAAAGGTCAACAAATTCACCAACATTGTCAGTTGACAGTTCGGCATCAGAAACTTCATCCCATCGATATTCACTCTCAGGCAGCGATTCCTCGGGGCCACTTAGCTTCCAATCAAATGGCTCAGATAATGAGGGTAACAAGAACTCTCTATCCTCACAAACTCAAGTAAGTACAACATCCCTAAAATTCCAGGCTCCCTTTTATTACTACAACATCCGGACTAGTAAGTTTTATACGAGGCGTGTCAAATTCGTCCGTCACAAGTTACTCAAGATAAGCACCTTAAAGTCTTTAAGATTGTAAAAAAAAAGTGAATACCGAAGCCTGAAAGTTAGTTTATTAGGAGTGACGATGACAATTACAATTGCATCACCAATCCATATCAGTTTTTCATCGTTCGAATTTTTTCTTTTGTTAGCAAGAAGATAAATGATTCTAATTAATGCATGTTATATGTGTTACAGTCTGGCTTGGATGGTGAGATGATGAGATTAAGGCAGGAATTGAAGCAAACAATGGACATGTACACTTCAGCTTGCAAAGAAGCTTTAGCATCTAAGCAGAAGGTAAGAACGTGTAGAGATATGATTATCAATATCTTATATTTTATCCAATGCAAACACTTGAATAAAAATTGGAATTTAGGCATGGGAGCTCCAAAAATGGAAAACAGCGAAAGAGCGCAAGTTAGAGGAAGCCAAGCTTGCTGAAGAGGCTGCTGTGGCCTTAGCAGAGAAGGAGAAGCAGAAAAGCAAGGCTGCAATAGATGCAGCGCGGATGGCACATAGGCTAGCAGAGATAGAGACCCAGAAGAGGAAAATTGCAGAAATGAGAGCCAAGGAGGAGGCTAAAGAGAGAAGGAAAGCAATGGAGGCTCTGGCACAGAACAAAGCTAAGTATAGGAGATACTCCATTGAAGAGATTGAAGTTGCCACAGATTACTTTAACATTTCAAACAAGGTTGGGGAAGGTGGATATGGACCTGTTTATAAAGGCCTGCTTAACCACACCCCGGTTGCCATCAAGGTCTTGAGGCCAGACATTTCACAGGGGAAGAGGCAATTCCAACAAGAGGTAAAATATGTTCTTTGTTCATTTTTACAGAAGGCAGATGGTGTACCATTTCTCCGAAACGAGTGTATAAGCACTTCTTTTTGGTTCTGTCAATGTAGGTTGAGGTTCTAAGCTGCATTAGACATCCACACATGGTTCTCTTAGTAGGTACCTGCCCTGAGTATGGATGCCTTGTATATGAGTACATGGAAAACGGAAGCTTAGAAGACCGGCTCTTCCAGAAGGACAACACGCCTCCAATCCCATGGACTGTCCGTTTCAAAATAGCTGCAGAAATTGCCACTGGCCTTCTTTTTCTTCACCAGACAAAACCAGAACCCATCGTGCACCGTGATCTCAAGCCGGCAAACATTCTCCTAGACCGGAACTGTGTGAGCAAGATTGCTGATGTAGGCTTATCCAGGCTAGTCCCGGCATCTGTGGCTGATAGTGTCACTCAATACCGCCTGACAGCAGCAGCCGGTACATTTTGCTACATTGACCCGGAGTATCAGAAAACAGGAATGTTGGGTGTGAAATCAGACATATATTCCTTGGGAATTATGCTGTTACAGATTCTTACATCAAAGCCTGCAATGGCATTGTCCCACCAGGTTGAGGAGTCCATTGAGAAAGGTACATTGGCGGAGTTGCTTGATCCTGCAGTGCCAGACTGGCCTGTTGAAGAGGCTTTGTCATTAGCAAAACTGGCTTTGAAGTGCTGTGAGCTCAGGAGGCGAGATAGACCGGATCTTGGTTCAGTCATCTTGCCTGAGCTGGACCGGCTAAGAGAGTTTGGGAATCAGAAGGAAGCCAATAACTATGCCATCGTTCCCTATCGAGGGCATTCACACGCATCACTTCCACCAGTACCAGTAGGGAGATCAACCACAAATGCCAGTCAGGTTAGTTTCTCTGCAGAATAACAGGACTGATTTGCCTTCAGTAGAGTCACTGGACTGATTTCTTAATTTTATGCACATTCATGAAAATTTGGGTTGGTCATGGCTAGCTAGTTATAGTTATTCAGCTTCTGTTGCACTGCTATTGTCCCCAACTTAACTACGTAGTATTATGACTATTATCGCAAATTAAAAAGACCTCACTGCAACTTAGGAAAGCACCCCACTCAGTAAACGCGATGATAGACTATCAGTTATCTAATCCGATGTGTAAAATTCATATTTGATCCGCAGATCCTAGCAAGCTTCCGGGGGGGGCTTCACACACATACACAAAGAGCTAGCTAGCTAGGGTTGATTTATGAATTAGACATTTCTATAGATTGACATTTTAGATGAAGTAGCCTAGTAGCATTTCTAAAGTAAATCTACCTTGAAGTAGATTTGCAATTATAATTTTGATTATTATGTATAATCAGGAAGGAATGAGAGAAAACCCTAACGTGGAAATGGGATTTCAACGTAGATCAATGTAAGAAAAAGGTGGATGCGGCTTCAGTACTCTATGACGAAATTGATGAGCTTCAGGAACAATATTCAGAGAGCCAGTCCATCATCCCCACAGAGCAGATTTGGAAAATCAAGCGAGAAGCACAAAGTGGGTTGTTGGTCATTTGTAAGCAATTGCTCTACTGCCGTAGCTGATGCTCCTTTGAGGAGGTTCCAGTCATTTTCATAACGAATGGGAAGGCAATTTGTACATGTTTTTGAATTGGCTACTCTAAGCAGAAGACATCTTGTTCATATTCTTTTTTTTTTTTTTTTTTTTGAGAAAATAGATAACTTCATTAATTTATCCATTGTCAGAAGTCACGTACATCGGATGTTGTCTCATACCAAAATCATAAATGACACAAGCTACCGAGCAAATGACAGGTGACCCTCACTGTTAACACATACGCTCACATATTTGAGCCAAACTAGAAGAAAACAAATCCTCACTACTAACCTCTCTTTGAAAAGTAAACCCAGTCGCCTAGAGACCTCAATTGGTGTACAACTAGAGAAAACTGAGATGAAAGTAATAGAAGACCAACTTTCTAGTAATAGGCAAGAAGACCAGGAAAACCTAAAGCTTTCCTTTGCCCTTTTCTCGAGCCTCCAAATGTAGGGTAATGATCCTCCGGGATCCCAAATAAGAAACCCTGAAGAAAAGGAGTCTATTCGCAGGGTCCACCAAAGAGCCCAATGCCAAAAGGTACTCAGAGCAGGTTTGGACACTCCATGCCCATTTGATTTTAGCCTCAAAACTGATTTGGGCCACCACAATCTTTTGGGCTTCCAAAATGATTTGAACACCCAAACTGATTTGGGCCACCCAATCCATTTGGGCCCCCAAAACGATTTGGCCACCCCACTTGCCACTCCACTGCCAAGCACGGCCGACGCCACCCCACCGGCGTGCTCTGCATACTCAAAAACCTGATTCGTGCACGTGCACGGTGACAATCTCCAGCATTTCCAAAAGTTGGAGTGCAAAGGCCGGCGCCGCCATCAATCTGAGTTTGGCCGTTTTGATCCGGGTCCAGAGGTCGCACGTCCGCCACACAGGACCTCTCATCGCTTGGCTTCCAGACTATATGCGTTGGTCGTTCCCGACGTTGAACCACCTAGACTTGAGCCGTTCTCGCCTCGGCCTGATCCGACACGGCCATTCTTCCACCCAATCACCATTAAGTCTGATTGGACCGGAGCACCGATCCATAAGCCTCACATCACCTATTTCCTTCCGGCAAGAGATGATGAGTAACCTAGGGTAAGGTTGTGTGGCCGCTGCACAAGGTCGGCTTCTGAGTGTCATCAGCAGATGACGTAGAGGGGAGGCCGATACCGGCCGCTATAACTGAGGGCTAGGGTTGAGGTTTCGCCAGAGCCCCATTCTCATACATATATTAGTTGATAATACGAAATTGACATCTTGTTCATATTCTTTTCATCACTATTCAATGATATATTGACCCATTTGTTTTTGCACTAATTAAGATTAAGTTTTACTGCTAAATGTGCTCCATTTTGGAGCTTTAAAAAAAAAAAAAATTATCTAGATCACACGGTTCCTTAAAAGTTTCCTAGGCCCAGAGACTAATCCGTGACGGGGGATCATGTTAGAATGCTTCCTTCCCCTTGGCCACCAAGAATAGATTAAGATTTAACTCCAATCAGTGTTGGAGGGATTCGAACCCGGGTGTGGGGGTTCCACACCTGGAGGCTCTTACCAACTCGACTACATCTGGTGGTTATTGTGGATCTGTTAATCAGGCATATACTCGATGGCTCACATAAGTCAAGGACCAATCATGAAAGAAAAACAAAAACATAACAAAATTTAGAAGTTTTGATAGGTCGGAAACTTTAGAACATCATGAACCATTCAAAAGATTGAAACCGATTGAAATCTTAGCTTTGAACATCATAATTGTTTAAGTTCAAAGCTAAGATTTCAATTGGACTCAATCTTTTGGATCTATATGATATTCATGTTTTTCTTCACAAAATTACGAATGTGTGGCATCGTTTAATTTTTATTGTGTTATAATGGTATTTTGTCTCATATCTTTTTTTAAAACTCTCATAAATAAGATAATGGTCGTTGTATTATTCTTTGAGTCTTAATACATTGCATAAAATTTAAGTTCGTTACCCAAATTCTTAAATTTTAAATATATGTATGTAGAAAGAGTTTTACTTTTTAACACCCCCCCCCCTGATTTGATGCCTAAAATGCAACTTACGCGCAACAAGGACACGGTCATCAAAGAATTGGGAAATATTTAAACCCGGAAATATCGTACCTCGGGGATCTTGAGCTAACTCAAATCCAATGGTTTATGGGTCACAAAAGTCACTTGCTAAACTAAAAGAAAAATTGTAAGATGGCTAAGTGAGACACCAAGTCTCACACATGCACGGCTTAGGTCTCCCGAAGCCAAAAAGTAGCCAAGAACTCACCAAAATAAATTGGTAGACTCAAGGACTTATGGTACTTACAATGAAAAATGTGAGCAAATATTTGGGGGAATTAATTTTTGGTTTTGGAAATTAAAACTAGGAAATTAAAATTTGCAAAAAAGTAAAGTGCTAGAAATTTAAAGGTTTGTAAAACAGTTGACAAAATTTGGGTACTAAGGCATCCACTCTAGCAATCATTTACCGTAACAACACAATTTTGGCACACAACAAAAGGGAAATGGCGCAATCCCTAACTCTAAGCCGGACTAGGGCCCTAGAGTGATAATGCAAATCCGGACTAGGGCATTCACATTCTCATAGTACAAAAATAATGTAAATTCGGGCTAGGGCATTCACATTCTCATCACACACACATTAAGACCGGACTAGGGCTCCTAACATGCGTAAAATGGCATTAAGTCAATTTTTAGAGACTAACAATTTGCTCATGACAACATGCTCATTCATAAAATCAAGCCACTAATTAAATGAATTTCATGATGAGGACAAAAACTAGTCATAAAATTGGCCAATTTTTATAACAAATTCCCATCGAAAATTACGCAAAGTCATGAACAAAAACCACAACACACTTTCATTAAGCACCAAAAATTAATGTCATTACATGATAAAAATTGCTAGGGCTTCAAGCCCTAGACCCAAATAAGAAACTACTCACAATCCATCAACATACCCACAAAGAAATTCATCAATTACAAAAAATTAAAGCAAGAAGAGAGTTAGAAAAGAGGAAGAGACCAAGACTAATCACAACTACACTAGAAAGTGAGCATGACTAGCTTGGAATTATACTCTCTCTTTTACCTAAACCCGGATGCTTGATAAAATGATGGAACTTGATTGAGGAATGATGAAGAATAGATGAGAGATAATGGGTTGTGGTTATAGAGATAGAGAAGAGGAGGAGGTCGGCTACTGTTGGTGAGAGGAAAAAGAATGGGTCTTGAAGTGGTGTGCGGCGCTATAGCTCTCTCCGGTCCTCTCAATGTGAGTGAGGGTTCCAATATATATAGCTGCAAGGAGATTGATTAATTGGAAACGTGGTCGTTTTGAATGGGTATGACTATGAGATAGGTGGCTGGCTGTTGATGTGCGAGAGAAGGAGAGGATTTTGTTTTTGGCGTGTAGTGAGGCAAAAACACGTTGCAAGTGCAAGGCTGCAATGCTTCCTAACCTAATTAAGCCACCATGCTTAATTATACTGCTGCCATGTGTCAACAATGATTTTAGACCCTTCCAAATAAGGTAACGTGCAGCACATGATTGACCTTAATTAACCATTGGTTAATTAAAACTAATGGTTAATTAAGGTTGTAATTTTCCTTTTCTTCAATTTATTTCTTTTCCCCAATTTTCTTCCGCATTTCTTGACCTTGCCGACTAGTGTTTGACCGATGCTCTACTATTTTGTCCTTTTGTCGGAATACCTCAATTTTCTTCATTTTCGCGTCATTTTCCCACGATTTCCGTAACTCTGCTTATTTTCTACAAAATAAATAAAAGTGGATTAATTACCTAATAATTTACATGAGAATTAGCTTATTTATAGTGTTTTAGATATAATTATACGCATATAAATGCGTATAATCACCCCCCCCAAGACTTTTCTTTTGGTCGTTATTGTTTAGTGTTTCACCTCCACATTGTTACTTTCTATTCATTTTTTTTTAAGGAATAGATAATTTCACTACTTATCCATAACTAAAAGGCACTACATCATATGTTGTCTTACACCAAATAAAACCTAGATGGCATAAACTGCGAAACAAATGACAAGTAACTCTCATTGTAAACAAAATGAGCACAATTATTAAACCTAGCCATATAAACACAAATCCACACTACCTAAATCCTTGCCAAAGCAACTTTAATCACCTAGAGACCTCAATTAATGTACAACTAGAGAAGCTAAACTTAAATAGCAAAGTACCAAAATCTAAATGCTAGATAACGAGAACAAAAAGCTTAGAGCTTCCCTTTGCCCTTATCTTTAGGGCTAACCTCCTGAATAGTAGCAGCAGTAGGGTAAGTGAGACGCATGGAGCCACACCCACCTTCTTTTATGAGCGAGGATTCTTGTTCTTGCTCTCAGGTGGTCTTCCCACCATCCAAGTGCGAGGAAGTGAGACTTGCATGCCGTAGGATCAACCAGCTTGCGGGTCATAGGTTTTTCAATCAGAAAGGATTGGGAGGACCTATGAATAGGACCACCACCAATCTTCCCTAGGTCAGGAGCACTACCTGCTTCAGCGAGTACAAGAGAAGCAGTAAAGCTTGTGGTAACTATAGGATGCACAATTCCATCCCCCTAAAGTTACAAAAAGCTTCTTCGGAGTCCATCTGATGGAAACCCCTCCTCATCAAGTCTTCAAGCTCAAATTTCATGGGTTGGTTAAGCTCTATAGTCATGCTGATGTGGGCTTTATCATTAGAAATTCTAATGGTCTCTCTTTCCTTGCTGATACTCGGAATCTCGGCATCACCAATGTTCCTATTGCTGAGGGCAATGCACTCAAGCCTCGTAACAATATTACAAGAATTCAAGTGGAATGTGACTCCAAGCTCATTATCAGTTGCATTAACAATTCCCATGAAACCCTTAGCATCTCAAATCCCTTGTTTGTGATATCAAAGACTTGGCTTCAAGATTAAAAGATATTACTTCCGCTCATGCTCTTTGAGACTAACTTTCTTGCAAATGTTATCACTTCTATTGAACATTTGAACCTAGTCTCACCAATCCAAAAATCTGGCACAATTCCCTCCCGGCCGCAGCCTTTAGTTTAAACTTATTAAATTTTGGTTTCCTTAAAGATTTTTCATTGTAAATTTCTTTCTCTTCTCAAAAAAAAAAAATAATAATAAACAGTGGGAAATAAGTGCCTTTATATATGGAAAAGTAGAAAGGAGAAATCGAGAAACGTCACGAAACGAAACCAAAACACGTTACTTTTGGTCGTTGGTCGATTCTTGGAAACACGTATCAAAGCTCACTAATACTTGACCGGTTGACCCGACCCACTTAACACCGACCCAAAATGATTCCCCTAATTTCCTTTTCCTTTTTCTTTTTCCGCACGAAAAAATAAATAAATTCCTTTTCTCTGGTTCTCACCAAAGTTGCGACCTTTGCAAACCCAAACCCTAAACGAACCGGCCCCCCCCCTAAACCCGAGAGCTCCTCTCTCTCTCTCTCGCTCTCCTCTTTCTCTATCTTCACCTCCACCACTATGTCTCAACCCATGTCCTCCGATCACGACCACAACAACTCCGACCCGGTCCCGACCCGCCTCTACAACCCCTACCAAGATCTCCAGGTCCCAATTCAAAACCTTTACCAGCTCCCTACCTCCCCGGAGTTCCTCTTCGTCGAGGAGGCCCGCCGCCAGCGCCGCTCCTGGGGCGAAAATCTCACCTTCTACACCGGCTGCACCTACCTCGCCGGCGCCGTCGCCGGCGGATCCGTCGGCCTCGTCTCCGGCGTCCGATCGTTCGAATCCGGCGACACCACCAAGCTCAGGATCAACCGGGTCCTCAACTCGTCGGGTCACACGGGTCGGGTCTGGGCCAACCGGCTCGGCGTGATCGGGTTGCTCTATGCGGGTATGGAGAGCGGGGTTCAGGCGCTGAGGGATACGGATGATGTGTGGAATAGCGTTGCGGCGGGGCTAGGTACCGGGGCGGTGTACCGTGCGGCTAGGGGAGTGAGGTCGGCGGCGGTGGCCGGCGCCGTTGGAGGAGTGCTAGTCGGAGTGGCAGTTGCGGCAAAGCAGGGGCTGAAGCGATACGTGCCGATATGAAAGGGTGGTGGAGTGTTGTGATGGGAGTGATGGTATGGCTTGTTTTGTTTAGTTTTGAGCAATTTTGATAGTACCATTTAGGCATCGGAATTGATAAAAATGTTTACTTGGGCAATGCATGCTATTGCTATGCTTGGAATTTAAATTAAATGAAATTATTGATTTACAAGTAGTTGAGCATGGGAGGCACATGCAGTTGTAGCTTTTTTTTTTATAAGTTTTTGGTTAGATTTTTGATGTAATCTGTCGAATTGTCCTAATAATGAATAATTGGGATGCATTTGGAGTTCTGGGTGTGCGTGGTATATTTGGTGATATTACAGAGATGCAATCTTTGGTATGTCGAACATTGGTATGCAATGTATTTAGTGATTTTTGATTCTGCAATGTTCGATGACCGTCTAAAGTCTGTGCCTTTGTTTCAATTCTGCTAGGTTAATAGTTGTCTGTTTCATTTCTAGCCTGTTCTGATTAGGGAACATGCCCTGTACCTGTTTTGTTTTGAAATAACGCTTCTTGCATGAATACATGAGTAAAGAGCATTTCTTTAGAGGTTGCTTATCATTAGACATGTGTTCAGTCTTTCATGAATGCCTTCTGGGCTGTGGTCTTTCATCATGGATTATTCTCTTATATCACTGAAGTCTGTGGCTTTGTATCAAATCTGCTGGTTTATTAGTTGACCATTTCATTTCCAACCTGTT
Organism: Rosa multiflora; assembly: GCA_002564525.1. Lineage (NCBI taxonomy): Eukaryota > Viridiplantae > Streptophyta > Magnoliopsida > Rosales > Rosaceae > Rosa > Rosa multiflora. Next base: position 75,142 of record BDJD01005964.1, read on the forward strand.
CTGAATTTATTTTAAAATAACGCTTCTTGCATTAATACATGGGTAAAGAGGGTTTCTTTAGATGCTGCTCATCATTAGGCAGAGTTTTTCAATGCTGGCTTTGTTAATCTCAGAAAAAGTGAATGCCTTCTGGGCTATGGTCTTTCATCATGGAATATTCTCTTATATCAACTAGTTAGCATATCAATATATGGAGGCATGAAGGTTTGGTCTAGTTACTTCATCATATGAATTCGCGGATGACAGAAAGCTATGTTCTTTCATCATGGAATATTCTCTTATATCAACTAGGTAGCATATCAATATATGGAGGCATGAAGGTTTGGTCTAGTTACTTCATCATATGAATTCGCGGATGACAGAAAGCTATGTTTTACCTAGTATGGCTTCGCTTTAGAGGTGACATTTGGAGGGACATTGATAAGTTTGGTTTAGGATGGATATAGTAAGTTTCTTTCTTTATGGTCTTGTGTTGATGGTAGATGACATCCTTCTGGAAGTGAAACTCACACAAAAGTAGGAGCAGAGTGCAAACACCATGCATGCATGTCTATACAAATATGAACTACTTTCATACTTCTGCCACATAGGGTATTATATTGAAATGTGTCATTTCTCTGTTCTCTGCATATTTTTTGCATCTTGATTTCAGATGGTATTCTAAGCTGGTTTCAGACAAGCTCTGACTTTCTTGTTGTGTCAGTTGTCATTACTTCCCAAGATCCCGGAAAGTATTTATTAGCTACAGTAGTGGTGTTAAATCTCAATCCCAATTTGAATTTCTTGGGGTTATCTTTAAAATTCTGTTTATTCAACATGTGGCGCTCTGTATTCGTTCTTACAGTGTATTTTTGAACAATCTACTTTCATCTCCGGTAAAGTTCAAATAGTCCAACTCTAAAGCACTATCACACCTTTGATCACTGACTGCTTGCCTTGTGATATACATATAATTTGTGAATGCTAAGGTTAATAGAGATTTTAGAAGGTTCTACTTCATAGAATTCTCCTACTTTTAGCACCCTGCTTTTGTTAATATCAAATTCCAAGTTAATAGGCTAAAGTTGATTGAGAGTTTTGCATGTGTGTTCTTGATTTATCAACTTCCTTCACTATTTTTTTTCTTGTTTGGGATATGAGAGAATAGGCGACTCATGATGGTTTGCATATGAAAAACAAGAGATGTAAGAGACTAAATGCTACGGTGATGATGTTCTTTGTCTAGGTTGATGTTCTTCAGCAAACGGTCTAGGTTGTGAGTTGTCAAGTCTATGGGTTCATGTGAAAGTTATCCCTATTCCGTCCATTTTCTTCCTATGTTCATTTCACTTCGATCTTTTGTCAGAGATGGAATTTCTAATGTTCACCTGTTTTACTACTGTAATGATACAATGATCAGAGCTACAACATTCGCCTGTTGAAGTATATTCATGTGTACTCCGAAACTATGCAATACTAACCAGAGCAATTCGCCCTCTCGGATACCACCAAATCTGAACTGTCAGCTTATTTGATCTCTATGATGACAAATAAATAGAATCCAAGGAGACAGAGCAACTCAATGATTAGTTATCCCTGGACCAAAACTAAATTTTCTGTGATGAGTAAACAACTTCGGTTACCCAAATTATGCATGGAACCAATCATTGCAGGTCTCCATCGGAATTTAGCTTCATGGAACTCGATCTGTGAACTTCATTATATGAAAAGTGGATAGGATTTTTATTTTTATCATTAAAATGTCATTACAAACTGAATTTTCTTGAGATAGATCTTAAACACTGACCGATCAAAACATAACAATGATTAAAAATGGGACGGAGGGAGGGAGGGAGGGAGCGAGCGGGAGAGAGAGAGAGATATTGATTTTTTTTTCATCATCCCTGAAAAGACGGAATTATCATTGCCCTTAAAAATATGATAGAAAACATATAAACTAGGGAAAATGACCGAGACCGCACCTTGGTTTCGCTGGAACGCACCTCAGGCGCTTTCCCCAAAACCCATCCGTTACCCATCTGCATCTCCGATTGGCCCATTCCCTCTCAACCTCTCCGATTCTCTCCGGCTACCTAAACTCTCTGGTGGCTACCTCGGCGTTCGTGTTCTCTGCCCTTCCTCCTGGAAGTGGCGGAGGCCTTGATTCCATGGCGATGCAAAGAAAACGTGTGAAGAATGGTGGTGACATCAACTCCAACTTGGAGGCTCTCCGGATGGAAGATCTTGACTCTTCGAAACGTCAAATGACCTATGCTGGTATGCTCAAAAACCCGGTCGATCACTACTGGCAGACTATGACGGAGGACTTCAAATTCACTGATGAGGACTGCTCATACTCCCAAGGTAAACATGGGCAAAATGTTACTTCCTCTGATAAGGTTCATAACAAGCTTGATTATGAATGGCGTTGTGCTGTTGTTGATACCACTTATATTACATACCGCCAAGCATAAGTAACGACCTCGTAGGTGGGCCCCGCTACATAGTTAGTCCCGCCTGTGACATGCATCCGGTAGACCGACACTCGAGCTACCTCGCTATGGCGGAGGTCGGTCGGTATCTCGCCGGGAGGCCACCCTCCTATGCTCTCCAAAATGCTTCAAGAGAAGTATTATGTCCCACATCAGAAATGTAAACTAGAAGGAGGCTTCCTTTAGTTATAAAGGGAAGTCCTCCCCTTCTTAGATGGGGATGGGATTCATGATCCCCACACTTGTACACTACAAAGGCTACTTGGCCTCATTCATAGTGAAATCTCTAAGTGGACGTAGCCTTACCTCAAGGGCAAGGTGAACCACTATACATGCTTGTGTCACCCTCTTTTCCTTGTCTCATACTTGGTTCCCGTTCTGTATTCTTACACAGAAACATGTGCTCTAGAAGGAGGGTTTGGACCTTCGACCTTGGGCCCGAGCGAGCGGGTACACGAGCCAGCGGGTACGTGCACATCCCTGTATCCTCAACCCCACTCTAAAGCCTCACTCTTCTCCGGGACTCTCACGACTCATGAGTCAGCCGGTACGCGCACACCCCGCACCCTCAACTCCTCACTGGCCAAATCTTATTTGGACACCCATGAACTCGAACCATCCCGGAGGCACAAACTTCTACTTGGACCCGCTGCATTTCAACTCATCACGGAGCCACCAACAACTCGGATCCATATTTGACCCAATCGTGACCTCTCCCCCTTACCGATACCCACTGGCCTCACCGGTACTAGCTGCCGCTTTAGATCACAGGTACCAGCTACCCTCAGAACCTCTGCTTGGTGGTGTTGGCAACATGCTCCTGCTTTGCTTAATCAGCGGTACCACGTTACATTCACCGTTTCAAAAAAAGAAAAAAGAACTCTAGGCACCCAGGAATCTTGGATCCTCACGGTACCCCCACCGCCAGAAGCTTCACTTTTCGGTGTCGACTTCGTTCCCCGATAGCACTTTCAACTCTTGACAAAGGCAACTCGCATCCCACCTGAGTTTCGCTGCCATCACCACGATCATCATCATCTTGGTCGCTCCCACTTACAGAATCATCGGGCCCGCTCGCACCCCTCTGGGTCACCGGAAGTTTTCCCTTTCCAACTCACCTTCTTGGTCGAAGCCTCCGGTATCATCACGTCAATCACCGGTACTCAGAGCTCTTACTCGAAAATGTCGGCAAACTTTCGACTACAATTGATGGTATCAGCACAATATCCCATTTTGCTTAATCACTCAATGTCTCGATGGTATTAATCTCAATTCAAAACAAGAAGAAGAGGGTCTCGACACCCGGGAAACTAGTTTGGACACCCACCCTCCCATCCCGGCAGACTGTCACCGGTCACCGGTAGCTTCCTCAGCTTCCGGTGCCTTGCTTCACTCCTACTTCACCTCGCAACAAGGTCGTAATAGCTCCTACAAGTGTCTCATCACAACAGCACTTCTCGGTGGCATCATTTTTCCTCCTAGCGACAATCCCGGCAGGCTCACCGGTAGCCTCCATTAGCTTTTGAAATTTGATAGAGCCCTGTGTCTCCTCCCCATGGGAGAAGAATAATGAGAGCCTATTATGGCTGAGCAGACCCAACATCAATAAACTGAGATTGCTCTGAAAATTCCAGCCTTCTCCAAATCCGAGTTTGATTCTGCGATCAAGACCTTGTTGCTCTCCAAGCTAGTTGCCTCTGCCGCTAGTACTCATATGATGCTATAGTTTGAATATCCCAACAACAGACAACCAAACAGATAAGTCTTTGGCTCTCGTCTCATATATTAGGCCATCTCCAATCGTAAAGGTCTAAAATTTTAGACCTTTGAAATGTACTATTCATCCAAATAGTAAGTTCTATAATTTTTCCAACTTTAATAATTCGAGGTCTAAATTATAGACTTTAATATATTTTATTATTTTAATTTGTATACTTCAAAATTATAAGTGGCCAAATCTTAATGGAGGAATACATGCTTCGTTACAGGATGATACGCTCACGTTACGCAAATAATGATTTGCAACAAGACCTTATCAAACATGTTTGGTAAAGACAAGGACAAATAAGACCCCAGTGATATGGATGTGGCTTGTTTTCAGTTTATATATTTGTGGTTGTAATAATTGACAATTTATTGTCATGTTTGAGTCTTTCTTTGCATTGTCTTCGTTTTTACCGTTATTTGTTTTTTTTTTTTCAATTATTGTAATGAATAAATGCAGTAAAGTATTATTGTAACGGCTCATTTTGTATTATACTTCATAATTATATTTAGTTGATGTATCATACCACTGATAAATAATAATAATAATTATAATAAACTATGTCAAATTAATTTCATAAAATTAAAGATTTCATAAAATCAAATTTATTCAAAAACAATTTGGGATTAATTTTTGGATTAATTATGCAATCATGCAACCTGAAGCTTGAAGTGGTGTTAGCTTAGTGGTTAGAGCACCCACTACCTATATATGAAGTCATGGGTTCGAGTCACCATGGGGGTAGGAGTGCAATCATTTGATCATCTTTTAAAAAAAGAAGAAAAAAAAAAAAAAAAAACTTGAAGCTTGAAGTGGGCCAACTTTGGTGGTCTAAATGGTGGTCTATATTTAGACCAAGAAATGGACTTTAGACCTCCACGGAGCACTTTTGTAATCTATGATTGATTTGCTCAATCATAGTCTAAAATATGGACTTTGAACCTTCTAATGGAGATAGCCTTAGTATTTTGATGCCATGCTTTAAACATCTGTCATAGGCCACTATTACTGAGCATGGCTATATATCGAACATGGCAACATATTTTTAAAACAGCACACTAAAGTCATCAATACTTGTTTGCATGTGCCACTTGACCAAGTTCAGGGCATAGGACCAGTTCTTGCATGGCCCTCACCGTGACGACACATGTCAAACTTGTCTAGCTGTGACAGCATCCATAGGTACCAACTAATATGCATGATCGCGTACATGTACACTTGCAAAACATATATACACACCAGTCAAGCACATTTGCTCTAGTCGTATGCCGCCCACCACACCACACAAACACAACTTCAACTCTACATATTACTCCAAGTTCAAACTAGAAGTTGTTATTAATTACACTACCATAAGGATCACGCATGACTACTATTGCATGATTTCTATTACCATACAATTTATGTGATCAGTATGCTTTTATGTGTTACCCATAATTATTTCTCAAATCTTATTGAGCATGATTACATAACCTTCCAATTCAGGCATATATGTACTATTTTTGTGCACCACATACCTCTGGCAACACATGCCATGACTCCACAAATTACGTCATGTAATTTACATGTCATAGCCACAGTAATTGGTTAAAGGCTTTGACAAATTATCATGCACTTGCTGCACTCAAACTTTACACTTCTCATAATTATATATTCCCTACTAGTCACACTATGGGCTAAACATCCATTTTTTTTAGAAGGCTTATCACTCAAACCAGATATATTATCGGCACTACACTGTGAGGTCACTTTTCAAAACATGGAAATGTTATACTTGGACAACTCTGTCATTGCTTACAATGTTTATATTATTTTCAACCGGCTCCAGATAAGTTCTCACTTATGCTCTTTAAATTTGAGCTAATACAAATGCTTTACATGCTTCAATAACGATTTCTATAATCTCAGCATATGCCTACAGCATTTGATACTTTCAATAGCATATTCATTATGCCTATGTATTAATGTCCTGCTTCAATTTAATTGTCTATCAATTAAAATTGCTACATATATAAATGTGGCACTAAATCAGTGTAAAATGCGGCACTTAAAATCCTCGCCCCAAGCGAGGTAGGAGTTATGAGGCTCAAGCCATCATTCTTCCCCACCGGGTACGAGAGGTACAAACCCTCATTCTACCCGGGGCCACACCACCGGGTAAAGGAGGCCTACATGCCCTCATTGAACCCTATTTGGTTAAGGAGGCTCAAGCCATCATTCTACCCCACCGGGTACGAGAGGTACAAGCCCTCATTCTACCTGGGGCCACGCCATCGGGTAAAGGAGGCCTACAGGCCCTTGTTCAACCCCATTGGGTTAAGGAGACTCATGCTCTCACGTGATCTAACCGGATCACGAGGTACAAGCCCTTATTCTACCCGGGACCACGCCACCGGGTAAAGGAGGCCTACAAGCCCTCATTTAACCCCATTGGGTTAAGGAGGCTCATGCCCTCACGTGACCTCACCGGGTCACGAGGTACAAGCCCTCATTCGACCCCACTGGGTTAAGGAGGCTCAAGACCTCATAAATTCTCTACTCGAGCGAGGTATCCTAACGGGATAACTAAAAGGGTAGCTCACTTACATAAAGCCAAGGTCCAGTCCCTTGCATTAAAATCCTCGCCCTGAGTGAGGTACCCCCAGGAGTTAAGCCAAGGTCTAATCCCTTACTTTTGAGTCATCTCACCTCCCAAGTGTTCTCTATACTTGGGGGACTTATTCATACCACTTATCACAAGTGAAGGTAGTATGCGATCGGGACTATCATTGAGCTTCATGCTCATACTTTCCGGGCATATGCAAATATCACGCTTATGCTTCAACGATACGTGTGAGTTTCGTGTTATGGTCTATTACTGGAAATATTGAATTTTTCACCTGTTGTTGATTGCAACAATCAAATTCTTTTTACATTCCATTAATAAGACCATATGACAAAACTCATACAACCTATCACCCGCTCGACATGAGCGAACTCAAGTCCAAACTTCGATTTTACTAACTACATAACTTGGGGGACTCGGCGAGTAACCACACTCCCGATCCTAACATGTGCATCATATGTATACAACATATACATATCATTAAGTACGCGTCATCGTGTTCATCACACATCTATGCATCATATGTACTTTGTTATACTTTCACAACCACATACATTCTAGACTTATACGTCGTATGTCAACACCACATAATAAGTGCATACAGATAATGTGTAACAACATCTCATATAAACATTCATGCACCTCGATGCATTTGACTCAAAAGTTACTTAGATTGCCCTAGTGTACTCAATATGCTCTTTGTACACTCTTATCTTATTTGCAGGTACTAGCTCAATGACGAGGCCCCCGTGGCACCAACCTAACATGAAATCTTTACAAGACCCAAAGAGCCCCTTCTTACTTACGGAGTTCGGGGACTAGTATGGGTATGGCGTTCAACAAGGTTATCACTCATACTTGGCGGCATCATATTTTCACTTCCCAACCAAGAAGTGCCTCTTACTTGGGGACTTGTTGATACCACTTATATTACATACCGCCAAGCATAATCAACGACCTCGTAGGTGGGCCCTGCGACATAGTTAGTCCCGCCTGTGACATGCATCAGGTAGATCGACACCCGAGCTACCTCGCTATGGTGGAGGTCGGCCGGTATCTCGTTGGGAGGCTACCCTCCCATGCTTTCCAAAAGGCTTGAAGAGAAGTAAATATGTGTATTATGTCCCACATCGAAAATGTAAACTAGAAGGAGACTTCCTTTAGCTATAAAGGGAAGTCCTCCCCTTCTTAGAAAAGGATGGGATTCATGATCACCACACTTGTACACTACAAAGGCTACTTGGCCTCATTCATAGTGAAATCTCTAAGTGGACGTAGCCTTGCCTCAAGGGCAAAGTGAACCAATATACATGCTTGTGTCACCCTCTCTACCTTGCCTCATACTTAGTTCATGTTCCGTATTCTCACATAGAAACTGCTGTAATTGTCAAACTCACGGGAAAACCTAACTCCACGAACACTTTTGATTTTATGCTAAGAGGTTTAAGAAGAAAATGGCAAGTGAAAGGGGGGGGGGGGGTGGCAACTCATCGATTTACCCAATGACTTTTTCATTGTCAAGTTTAACCTGGAGGAAGATATGAATTATGCCCTCTGCGGAGATCCTTGGATTCTTGCTGGGAAGACTCTAATTGTTAGAAAATGGAGACCTGACTTTGATCCTATGAATGAAGTTATTGGGAAAATGGCTCTGTGGGTCAGAATTTTTGGTTTGCCTGTAAAATTTTTCAAGGACTACACTGTGGCCAAAATCGGGAAAATCCTTAGTGATGTGGTCAAAGTGGACAAGCTCGTAATTGGTCAGGCTAGAGGACAGTTTGCTCATGTTTGTATTGAGGTTGATCTTTCTAAACCCCTACGCCCCTTTGTTGCTTATAATGTGGTTTATGAAGACATTTCCCTCATATGTTTTGAGTATGGCTGCTTTGGTCACTCAAAAGATAAGTGTCCCTCAATTAAGAACAACAATGGTGAAGCTGATAAAAACCCGAATGCTTTGAATATTACTGATCCATCTCATACTTCTGGTGGTGAGACATCTTCTCCAACTGAGATGAACATTTTTACTATGCAGCAAGATGTGGACACTCTAAGGCAAACTGATATTATTAAAGAAGACATGGGACCTTGGATGCTGATGAGCTACAGAAATAAAAAGAAGAATGGAGATGCTGGTGGATCTAGGAAAATTAGTAGTGGCAGTGGTTCCAGATTTACTGTTTTGTAGGATAAAAGTGGCAAGGACTCTGAGTTGCCTGAGCAGACCATTGAGAATAACTCTTCTGATAGCAGTCCTCCCATTGTGAAACTTTGGAAAAGCTTCTAAGAGAAGAAGAAGACAGTTCCCGTGAACAATGAGACTTACAAACCCAAGAATGCTGCTTCTCCTTCTACCTCTTTGAGAAAATTTAGTTCCTCTGGTAATCATTCTTCATCTGTGAAAGTTACTGCTACCAATGAGAAATCTATATCTTTGAACACTAAAAATAGCTCTAGAATCCCTATGAAAGATGTGTCTAATGTTGAAAATTCTAGTGGCTCTAAAATTGATCTTCAGTATCAAAGAAAATCCAAAAGTGTGGCTGGTTCTGGTTCTAAACATAATTCTCACATTTTCAAAAAGCTTTCTTTTGAAAATATGGGAACCAATGTTTTAGGAGATGGAATTGCTGCCATCTTTGGGCATTGTCCTCCTGAGGAGGTTATTGGAGACAAGGCCAGCTCTGCATCTCTTTTTATGGACTCTGAAACCTTTGTGGAAAAGACCTTTACTGTGAATAGTATGTTGACCACTGATGATAACCTACCTCCCCAAAATGGGGAGGGTATGGTTGATGTCTGAATTTGAGGAGTTTAACCTCTCATTCTTTGCATTCTCAATGTTTAGAATTTTATTTTGGAATGCTTGAGGTGCTGGAAGTGAGAATTTTAGATTTGCAATTGCAGACCTTATAAAAATTCACTCTGTTGACGTGCTTGCTATTTGTGAACCCCATGTTCAATTCTCTAAAGCTTGTGCTAGTCTTAGATTGCTTGGTTTTTCTGATTCAAGGGTGGTTGAAGCTGAAGGTTTCTCTGGTGGCCTTTGGTTACTTTGGAACCGCAGCAAGATTGAAATTGATTTCATTGATGAGAATTTTCAGTCCATTTTTGTTAAAGTTACTCTCCCTGGAAAGCCCTCCTGGATGCTCACTGTTGTTTATGCCAGCCCAACTCGCACTATTAGAGCTTCACTATGGTCTTACTTTGATAATCTTTCTGCCATATTCAATCTTCCTTGGATGCTAATAGGTGATTTTAATGAGTTAGTCTCTTGTGCTGATAAGAATTGTGGTCCTTTCACCGGTCATTTTGGTGGCCTCTATTGGATAAATAGAAATGCTATGATTGATATGGGTTCCATGGTTCCTGCTTCACTTGGAGCAACAATAGAATAAAAAAAAGATTGGATAGAGGATTCTGTAATGTTTCTTGGAGAGCTAATTTTGATGAAGCTTTCATTCAACACTTGCCTAGAACTAGGTCTGATCATTGTCCTATTATCATGCAATTATTCTCTAACAACTTTGTGAATAGGGAGACTGCCCCTTTTCGCTTCCAAGCTATGTGGTTCTCACATGAGAGTTATGTTGATTTTGTGTCCAATACTTGGAGTTCTTTGACTGGTGATTTCTTTTCCAAAGTCAAGGCTCTGGCTATAGCTCTTTCTAAGTGGAACAGAGATGTGTTTGGCCATCTAATTCAAAAGAAGAAGAGACTCCTAGCCAGAATTGGGGGAATACAAAAGGCATGAGACAGGTTTGAAAACCCATTCCTGATTAATCTTGAGGTTGATCTCATCCAAGAATATGAAGTTCTCAGAGATCAAGAAAACATGTTCTGGAGACAAAAATCAAGAGACAAATGGCTTCATGATGGTGACAGAAACACTAGGTTCTTCCATCTTACTACTCTGGTTAGAAGAAGAAGAAATAAAATTGAGGGCCTTTTTGACAACAATGGTAACTGGTTTACTGACTCTGAGTCGATGAAAAAGATTGCCGTCAATTTCTTCACTGATATTTTTTCTCAACATTGCTATGATGATATTAGATTCCTAATTCCTTGGTTATTTCCTCATATTGACCAGTTAAGCTTGGATAGCATTTGCAGGCCTATTACTCTGCTGGAAGTCAAGGACTCTCTCTTTTCAATTGGTGGACTTAAGGCTCCTGGTTATGATTGCTTTTCTGCCATCTTTTATCAGCACCATTGGTAAATATACTCTTGTGAGATTTTTAAAATTGTTAGTGATGCCTTCAAATCCAGCTCAATTCCTCCTGGCCTCAACCACACAATTATCTCTCTTATCCCCAAGATTGATGGACCACAACTTATGGCTAATTTCAGACCTATTAGTCTGTGCACTACCATTTACAAGGTGATCTCTAAAATTATTGTGGCTAGAATCAGACCATTGATGCAACATTTAATCAGCCCTAATCAGGTTAGCTACATTCCTGGAAGACATATTTCTGATAATGTCATGATTGCTCAAGAGATGCTTTTTAAGTTTAAAAAGTCTTGTGGAAAGCTGGGCTTCTTTGCTTGGAAAGTTGATTTATCTAAAGTCTATGACAGGCTTAGTTGGAATTTTATTGAGATACGCTACACCAAAACTGGTCTTTCACGGCCCACCATGTGCGTCGTAAAAGCCTATTTACGGCACACAAAAGCACGCTGTAAAAGCTCGCGCCGTAAAAGACATATCTCATTCATGGCACGCATTTGTGAGCCACAAATGTTCATCGAAGCACATCGTAAAAGTGTTCCAAGCGATTCTTTGATCTCAAATCTGACATATAGGTGCGCCGTAAAAGACTTTTGTAAAACTCATTTACGCACACATGGTATGCCATAAAAGAATGCCCATACAGTTATTTACGATGCGTATGGCACGCCGTGAAAGACTGCACCCTATTATTGACATTTCTTGTTTGCAGGAAATTTTATATTGCTGCTCATTTGCCAAATATGGCAGTATATTCAATGTAGCTGCTCAACTAACAATAATTCATTTCAAAACCATATGAAAGATATAAATTGTCAAAGATCAAGCAAAGATGAATGAACATATATGATATATCAGATATCTATATATATATATATATATATATATTCCATCAATTGAAATAGGCTGCTTGTACAAACTTGGCTCCATGCCATATGCAACTAAACTACAAAACAATTGCATTTGCATGTCCCTGCAAACTTGAGTTTAAAAGTAACATATTACAGTTCAAAAATATATTGCAGGGTAATTGCAAGCTTTCAAGCACCATTAGCCAACTGCAAAAATGCATGTCCCAATCAGTTCAAGCAAGTTACCAACAGTAGCAACATACGGCATTAATCCGCATACACCTCAAAATTTCATAGTACCTGCTAGAAACAAGTTGGAGAATATATGTTACACATTGGTTGCATGATTTTCTTCTTCTTTAAACTAGAGTTAAATAAGATATTGGAAAAGGATCAAAACAGATTCTAAATCACTAAAAGGATAGTACAATATTGGAAATAAGAAATAAGATGAGTTCATGTAGTTCTCTAAATCTGTCCAACAATTGGTATTCAAAAGAAATTCCTATCTTCACGAACTATCTGAACTAAAGTTTCTGAAAATATTTATAATTTGAACTTGGAACTGATGAAAGTGCTATTTAGTATTCACCCTACTATAATGGGATAGTCCTCATATAACGACCTTAATTCTACAACTATAACTAAATTATAAGCAAATCCAGATAGTTGCAATATAAGAACAAACCAGAATAGAGAATCTAGATGGATGTTATTTAACCACCAAAAACAAATAGCACTACTCAAAACAATAAGGATGAGGTGATTAGTGTTAGAATATGTTACCTAAAAGTTCATAAACTAAACTTGTTTGATGTACTTGATAGGCCATGCAACAGTACTTCATTGAGCCATACTCAGTGTTCCAAACTCCCTAGTTGGTCGATATAAAGCTATATCCTCAAAAACATCAAGCACCCAAACTTTCCAGTATACAGGACCAAGGGGCACATGATGGACTTTTACATTTGGATCTTTTGACTCTAGTTTTGCAATTGCAACAACCTGTTCTTCCATCTCAAACCAACTTAACAATTCGATTCTATTCTGATCATCCTTTGTAACTTTGGTCCTTTTACCTTCCTTGTCTTTGCTTTGCGACCCATCACCAGTAGAATGTTGAATACTTGAAGTTTTCTTTTGGTTGCTCTGCTTGCTTTGTGGCCTTCCACTTTCAGAACCTCGAACACTAGCAATATTGTGTTTGCTTTGTATCCCATCACTGCTATGATGTTGAACACTTGGATTTTCATTCTGCGTTTGTAGTGCAAACTTATTAGCAGAATGTTGAACACTGTTACTAGCCTGCTATTATAACATCAAAGAAATCAATAACCTGGTTGACTTATCGACCCAAAGTAAATAATTACAAATAAATAAAAAAGTTAATATATGTATTTTAAAGACTTACATGGTTATTCCTTTCTTTCTCTGATCTTGCTAAAAGAGTGGCAACCACTTCTTTCAATCGTTCAATCTCTTGTGATTGAGAAAGCATATTTTGTGCTTGAGTGGACACTTGCTTCTCTAAGTTAGCAACTTTACTTCCAACTTTGATTTGATATTCTAACTTTGAAGGGACTGTTCAAAGTCCTAACCCTCTTACCCGTCCTCGTGGATCAGGACCTAGAACTTGTGCTACAACATCATCTTTCAAAGAAGGTGTTTGTGAGGGTTCTTGCTCTGCCCTTTTCTGCTTCACTTGTTTCTGTAGATACGATGGGTCAACTAGATTGTCAAGTAGCTGGTTTTGTGGCATAGATATAGATTTCTTATTGAAGTATTTGGTTAAAGAAATAAAAATATCTATGGCATTCCATTAAAAAAGTAATCCAAACTAGCAAAGCAAGCAAATTGAAAACAGACACAGAATGGAACCAAATTTACTTCTAGTCAGAGAATTAATGGAGATGAAGATATTATTCTTGCAAGAATGATAATTACAAGTCAAAGCAGACTCAGCAACCCTTTTGGTACCTCTTCACCATAATCCAAACTAAATCCATAACTCATTATGAGAAAGTTCTGCATTGACGTAAGGTATTAGTACCTTAAAATTGTTACTGCATCTGGGCCCTCTATTTTACACGGCTAAAATGGACGGATGCGCATCCGCCGCAGGTAATCGCATGGTAACTTGCTATAGTAGGTTTCAACGATGCGATTTCAAAATTTTGAAATCAAACCTTGAAACCGTTCCAAGCTGAGAAGCTGTAAATGATTTACAAGCCAATAATGGCTTTACATAACGAATAAATGCAATCTCTTGATCTAAGGGCTTCATGTGGACTCAAGATTCAATCTTGGTTCCTTGGCGGCCGAGACGTTGGAGGCAGATGGTAGAGACCGAGGGACTGAAAGAGCCCCAGGAGTAATGCACAGAATAGCCCATCGGAAAAATCTGAGGAAGAAATGGAAGTTATAGAACTTTCTAACTTAGAAGCACCGACCTAAACCCTATACCAAGCCTTTCAACAGCAGGTCGTATTTGATGTATACTTCTTGGAACAACAGGTCGTCATTTTAAGAATTGTCCGGTACTAGTCGAAGAAACAACATGAGATTTCGCTATAAAGCCTAGTGTATGGTTAGGAATAGGCAGGTAGATATGTTAAACAGCATGAGATTTCGCTCCAACCCCAAGCTCTCTGATATTATTGAGATTGTTGTTCGTGAATTGATTGAATGACTTATGTTGTTGGAGACACTTGAAGAGAGGGGATGGACTAGTACTCTCGATCAGTGGCAACAGAAGAGAGGGGATGAACTTGTGAACTGAGATTGTTATAGGGCCAAATGCGTGTGGTCTCATGCATGACCGGTTGGTTGAGAGGCAGCAACTCAAACGAGGTAGCTAAATTCAGGGAGGCCTTGATTTCTCAGTTGATTTCTCAACTCTCACTCTTCTTCGATCAAGAAAGAACAAAGTTGGTTATGGGCTCTGTCTTCCCGTTGGGCCATTGTGGGCTTTACAAACTTAAACCTTCCTAACTCTCAACCTATCAAGTCACCAACTCTCACCATTATTCTCACCAACTCTCACCACTATTTTCGCCTTGATTTCTCAATTGAGGTATTACAAACCGAGAAAGGAATTTTTATTTCATAGTTGAAATATGCAAGAGAAAATCTCAGAGGTTCAAGATGGAGCTTTGCAGCCCAACTCTCACTCTTCTTCGATCAAGAAAGAACAAAGTTGGTTCTAGGCTCTGTCTTCCCGTTTGGCCATTGCGGGCTTTGCAACCTTAAACCTTCCCAAGGGCATGTACAGAGCTCCTAGAGAGAGATATGGAATGAGGAGACTATCAAAATACCTGATAAAGGAATTCACTCTTACGATACTTTTGCAAAATATCCTATCAACTCTGCCTCCCAAAACTTTGATGCGAGAAAGGTATTGCAAACCGATAAAGGAATTTTTATTTCACAGTTGAAATATGCAAGAGAACATCTCAGAGGTTCAAGATGGAGCTTTGCAACCCAACTCTCACTCTTCTTCGATCAAGAAAGAACAAAGTTGGTTCTGGGCTCTGTCTTCCCGTTAGGCCATTGTGGGCTTTGCAAACTTAAACCTTCCTAACTCTCAACCTATCAAGTCACCAACTCTCACCATTATTCTCATAATGAATATGGGCTCATTAGACAAAATTTCAAGAAAACCTTCTTACTACTATGGCTTTGGGAACGATCAATGAATTACTGTATATTTTTCCACATGGATGAAAAGAGTTTGAATTAGCAATTGGTTGGTGCATACTTAACGATCCGACATGATGCAGTAGTAGTAAGAAGGGTTTTATCCTTTAATAGATAATCTCCAACTTCCTTTGATGATCTCCAACTGCTGCAGCTAGAATTACGTAATGTATGGGGGTAAGTACATCTGTTAAATTCGAATGACTAAAAGCCTATATTTTAAGAAGCAATAGAATTAATCCATTCCATTTTCCTCTCTGTACGTATCAATCACCTCTCGGCATTGCGATTGCAAGGTCTTGTATGTAGACGACACACAATATGGGAGATGGAAATGGGAGATGTATCAGTACTTTAAAATTGTTACTGCATCTGGGCCCTCTATTTTACACCGCTAAAATGGACGGACGACTAAAATGGGGTTTGGGGCTTAGGGATTGACATTCTCTTGACGAAAATGGAGGAGGTGGACCATTGTCGGTTGGGGTTGACGTCCTTGGCATTTATGTAGACATCTTACCTCCAATATGTTTATGCTTTGGAGTTCTACAGTCTACGATTTGAGATTTGGGACTTTATGTCTACAGTTTAGAGATCATGTCTACGGTGTATTGTATATGGAATTAGTGGAACTTTTTAAGAAATCTATAGAATTTAAAAGGAATTCACTCTTACAATACTTCTGCAAAATATCCCTCCACACACATTACTCAATTAGACTAGCCTACTTGTATTAGACCGTTACAATAATGTTAAACCTTCCAAACTCTCAACTTACGAAGTCACCATTATTCTCACCATAATTCTAAGTTAACTTTAATTCCAACAGGCTTAATTTTGTGCAAGTTAAATAAAGAAAAAATTATTTATGAAACCCTAAGACCCAAATATTGTGTTCTACCCCTAAAACCTTGAATAGTGTTGCTATGACATACTGGGTTTTGTCTTATTAATTATTCTCATCGTGAATTTATATCATGGTTCAAGGAAAGCTTGAACAATTGAATTTTGATTGATTGATTATAGATCAAGATATTGATCAATATTTTTATGATTATATGTTAATAGGTGAAAACGAAATTGATGAGAATAATTAACCATAAACATCAAGTGATCTATATTGTATCTTTAAGTTGATTAAGAGATTAAAAATGAGAACAAAGTAGCTAGACAGAGTAATAATCATTCATTTGAGTCAAGTTCTACTAGAAGATCGAGATACTTGACCATTGAAGAGGCAATAAGTTATAATCTTGCTTTGCATTTGGATTGCATTGGTTGTGTTTTTTGTTTTTTATTTTTATTTACTAGAAAATCTATAGAAGTCATTCATAATAAAGTATATAGATTTTCAAGAATCAATAAAAAGTCTGTTGCTAAAATCAATGGTTTTAAGAAATCAATAGCAGTCTATCAACTTTGTAACGAGTTTCTGGAATTTTTAAAAAGTCTGTCATTTAAAAAAAGTCTGCACAAATCCAAATACAATACACCCCCCTTAATCTTTCAAGGTTAAATCAGTCTAATTTTTTGATTTTGGCTAACCAAACCTCTTCTTTTAATAAGACACGCAAAGTAAGAAGAATATATGAAAGAACAGTGTTTAATTTCAAATTTGAATTGTATCGCTCAAACCTGTTTAATTCCAAAAAATATTAATTGACCCGGACTACAACATGGCAATGCAACGTTTTATTCCGGGTCACAGAATAATAATTCCACCCAATTCCACCCACTTCATGACACATTCATTTGAAGGACTTTTGAGTGAGTGTTTTCAGGGTTCAACTTAAGTTTGATATTTTAAAATTTCAACATGCATATCATCCAACCGTTCATTCAAAAGTCCTCCATTGGTCAGGTCCTCAATAGAAGTGCTCCCCCCAAATGTCCTTAAAAAAACTCAAATTGAGTTGCTCTCCTCCAAAACCTCTTTCTTCCCTCCGAAACAGTGAAATCCAAGAAATACTTGAGACATACAGGTATGGTTAAGCATCGAAGCAAACTTCAGGAGGAACCTGATCTTCAAGGCTCAAGGAGGAACCTGCAGTCCAGCACACGGGGAGTAAAATCAGAGAACCCAGAAGCTGATATGAAGAAAAAATCCCCAGAAAAGCAGAAGAGAAAGAGGCCGAATCCGCGGAAGCCTGCTACCGTATCTATTGAAAACCATGGTTTTGTGGAGTCGTTATCTCAGACGTCGGAATCGCCTGTTAGAAAGAAAAAATAGTTATCCCAGATTGTGCAATTGCACCACCTGGTGCCTAGTTAATCGCCTCCGAAGGCCAAGCATTCAAATGCGTCTAACTCTAGAAACACGCAATCATCTTCGGAGAAAGAGCAGGTGCCTTTGGATATTCAACAGGCGGCTGACAAGCAGTCACATGCGTCTCACCCTGAAAAGAGGGAAGCGCCTTTGGAGAAAGAAAGGTTAGCTCCTATTGAACAGGCGGCAGCTGCTGAACCGGAATTATAGGCGATGGTTAGTCTGGCTAACAAGCATTCACATGCGTCTTACTCAGAAAAGATGCAATTTTCTCTTGAGAAAGACAAGGTAACTGAAGTCACTCCAAATCAAGGGCAGCGCCCTCTTACAGAGATAAATTCAGCAAGCGACTCTTCGAAACTTCAAAGTTTAATGGACAACATCATAATAATGGCGGATTTCACTGGTGGGAAAGGAACCGAAGAGTCTGGGGTAAAGGAGCAAGAAGGGGGGAGGCCTCAAGAGCCGCCAGCGGCGGTCTTGTACACCCTAGAAATTCAAAAGCAAAATTTCACTGGTGGGGAAGGAACTCAAGAATCTGGGACAAAGGAGCAAGATGGGGCGCCTCAAGAGCAGCTAGCGACTCAAAAGCAAGATATCATTGATGGTAAAGGAGCCCAAGAGGCTGGGGCAAAGGAGCAAGATGAGGTGCCTCAAGAGCTGCTAGCGACGGACTTGCATGTCCAAGAAATTCAAAAGCAAAATGTCACTTGTGGCGAAGGAACCCAAGAATCCATGTCAAAGGAGCAAGAGGGGGCGACTCAAAAGCAAAATTTCACTGGTGGGAAAGGAACCCGAGAGTCTGGGGCAAAGGAGCAAGAGAAGACGCCTCAAGAGCTGCCAGTGACGGTCTTGCATGTCCAAGAAATTCAAAAGCAAAATGTCACTTGTGGGGAAGGAACCCAATGTGAGCTCCGGAAAAGTTTAACGAGCTAATGTGAGATCGTTCGATAAACTACTTAACGATCTCGATAATAGTCAAAGGGCTCGAGAATATTTTCAGAAATTTTCTTAAGGTGAAATCCTCAATCTAGGAGTTGGATAATAGAGTACTCAACACGAGGAGTTCGTGGAAATTTTCGGGAGATTTTTCGGATACCCAAGTTAGTTTTTACGAATTTTGGAGGTTTTGAGGTTTTGGAAATTAATTAAGAAAATCAACGGTGCAATCAAGGCCGTCCAATAGCCATCGCTTGATCACAACCATCCACAACAATTAAAGGAGTTTATAAATGGGCCTGGGATCAGAGGAGTGATCCAGAAATCTCGAGAGAGAGAGAGAGAGAGAGAGAGAGAGAGAGAAAGAGAGAGAGAGAGCTGGGAGCTCTGACGCGGACGCCACCGACCCGAGAAGGAGACCCGGCCGCCGCGCCACAGATCGACGATGGACGACCACCATCTTCTTCGCCTACGTCCCTGTGGTTCCAGATCATACATGCAGCGACTGGGAACGAAGAATCGACGGTCTAAAGCTTGAAGGACCTCCGGCGAGTTCTGCAGTTCCCGGCTACTTCGGCCTCCGTTTTGGCTGCATGTGGTATGAATATTTCTCCCCTAGTCACGCTCTACCTGCTTGTATAAATGGTTTTCGTTTTCGAATGGGTTCTGATGAAATTGGGTTTTGGGTGACGTCGGAATTCACTGTGATTCCGGTTTCCGGCAGCTGTCTGGGTGTCTTCAACTCTTTTACGACCGTCATTGTGGTCCTAGAACTCGGAAACATGGCTGGTTGAGCTGAAATCATTGGCCTGGTTGAGTTGATAGTTTCGGGTACGTTCTGCAATAGCGATGTCACCGTTCGTGGTGGTAGTTTCGATCACCCCTGGTAACTTCTTGGTTTTGATTTGTGCTTTGAGTGTCTATTGATGTTGGTTTAAATTCGTAAACGCAGAATTGGCCAGGTTTGGAAGTAGTTGAGTGGGATCTCTCGGTGACCTGCGTTCTTCGTCGGAAAGCGGACCTGCAATCTGAGGTTCTGTTTTGACTTAGTTGATCACCAGGTGAGTTGGAGTCTGTTGAAGATTCTGAGAATTTACCTTTGTAGTTGGCTTCTGGAAACTTGATTGCATGTGTTTGCATGCTTACCATGAAAATCATGTTTGAGGGAGGTGAATTTGGTTTGTTGTGAATTAAAAAGGAATTGAGGTTAGTTGGAAACCTGGATGAGTTGGTAAACTGATAGTGTGTGTCTAGATGGGGTTGTTGCTTTCTGATTGGAATTAAAGGTGATCAAGCTTGATTGTTAATTGGACATGTGAGGTTGAATTGTACGTGGTGATTTCCTTTTGTTTGACTATTGGTCAAGGAAAAATTTCCAGGGTATGCCATGGTATTTTCAATATGGCATAATCATAGTTTTGTTTATTATGGGATCTGTATTTAAATAGAAAGTTAATTGTGGTTCAAGTTTAATGTTGGGTGCCCTTAGTAATTTTCAGGGTGCACCTAATTGAAAAGGAAATTGTGTTGATTTGAGAAACATCTCGATATGGTTATGATTGGTGAAAAATCTAAAAGTGATAAATGATAAAATATTCGGTAATTGGGATAATTATCGAATTTGTGGTGATTGGTCAAAGATTGGTCAATGTTGGTCAAATCTTGGTCAATCCTAGTCAAACCAAGAAGGGTTGGCTTTAAATATTAGTTCGACGGATTATTAACGTTAATTATGTCGGAATCTAGGATTTCCAGTTACCCGAGGAACGGAAGGTTCGTGAATCTTGGACAACGTAAAAGGGTAAAGGGTAAAGCATCGGAATCCAGGTAAGGGACTCGGGACTCATTCGGTTAGTTGTTTTCCGTTTTGAATTAAATGATTATGCATATTTGAGTTGCATGGTTTGGTTATTGATGGCTTGAGAGTGAGTGGAACATAGCGATTCCTTGGGCTTCGATCCCCTAAACCTCGGAGGGGCCGTATGGACGAAATGGTGTTTGACATCCTCTGAGATGTGGCACTATTTCTAGGTGATATGGCGTAAGTGGACACTCTCAGTACGCTTACCTGGTGATGATTATATTTGAGGTAAGGCAGTGTAGTTGGTCCAAGTGACTGGCCA
The DNA here is from genome assembly GCA_002564525.1 of Rosa multiflora. Classification (NCBI taxonomy): domain Eukaryota; kingdom Viridiplantae; phylum Streptophyta; class Magnoliopsida; order Rosales; family Rosaceae; genus Rosa; species Rosa multiflora. The sequence continues at coordinate 96,089 of BDJD01005964.1, forward strand.
TCAGGTATTATGCATTTCTTTGAGTTTCGTGCATTGGATTTTGAGTCCGAAAGATATTTAAAGTTTGTCGTTCTTTAAAGATATGGTTTAACTTTTCCATACTGGGATCCCAAATTATTATCTTATGTGTCGGTTTTCAAACCTAGTCGGGGGAAGCCCCTATTGAGCAGCGAGGACGAAAGCTCACCCCTACAACAGTGTGGATGCAGGTACTGTGCACTGGTGACGGGATTGACGGACGGAGCAGGTGTGCAGAGTCAACTTCGGTAAATGGTTATAATGGGAACAGATTCCGAAGTTTAATTCCATTTCTTGATTGTTTAGTGTTATCTCAAAAGTAGTTGATTGATCATTTATTCTAAATTCGATATTATGATATGTCGATTATTTCTTGACTCCTTGTTGACTCAAGTTTTAGACGAACAAATATTTGAAGTAAAAGTTTTAAAGTTTTCACCTCAATATTATTTTGAACGTTTTCGCTGTGCGGTTTACGAAAAATTATTTAATAAAATGCCTTGCGGGTTTCTGAAATTTAAATCGAACCTTCGGTTTAATTTTGGGGTCTCGAGGCACTGTGACGTGCTCAAGCTGGTGAGGTACAGTTTGGGGCGTTACACCCAAGAATCTGGGCCAAAGGAGTAAGAGGGGGCGACTCACAGAAGGAACCCGAGAGTCTGGGGCAAAGGAGCAAGAGGAGGCTACTCAAGAGCTGCCAGTGACGGTCTTGCTTGTCCAAGAAATTCAAAAGCAAAATGTCACTTGTGGGGAAGGAACCCAAGAATCTGGGCCAAAGGAGCAAGAGGGTGCGCCTCAAGAGAAACCAGCGGAGAAAAGTCAAAACCAAAAGCACCAGAATTAGTTCCATGATGATGAGCAAACTCAAACTAAAAATCAGGAGGAGTATGAAGCAGAGGAAACTCAATCTGGAGACGAAGAGCAGGACGGTGAGGCGGAGGAAAGTCCAACTCAGGATGAGAGATCCTCCTCATTGAGTCAAACTGAAGAGGGGAACCAGGTGGAGACGGCATAGGAAGTAGTGGAACACTTACAAAGAGTTGATGCAGATGCCCGTGAATCAAAAAGTCCGGCCCCTAAATCAAAGAGGGGGAAGAAGAGGCGTGAGACAAGTGATGAAACTCTACCATTGAGTTTCCATATCACATCTTTTAGGCTGCCACCCGAGCCCGACTTGCCCAAGGATAAAAACGAAGTCCACATCGAATTTTACAACCACTGTATGTTTAAGGTAATTGGATACAGAAAAGAGTTTTCTTTCATTAATACATTCTTTCATTAACGGCATAATGCTAGCATGAATGTAACTACAATCCCAAGTGGTTACTGAATTGATTGTTTAATGTGATTTGCTAGAATATATATGTGACAGCACATTGTATTGTATTGAATTTGGTTAATGCATGGCAAGCATGGTGTTACTGAAATATTTGTTCTTGCAAGAATTATCTGACAGCACACTGTTGTATTGAATTTGGTTGATGCAAGTGATAGTAAGCATAGTGTTACTGCATTTATGTTACTCATCATTAGCTCCTCTTGACTAAATTCTTCATTTGATAATCCTAGCCAGTGGATAATATGAGGCTAATGGGAGACTTCAGTGAATGTGCTAAATGGTTTGCTCTCCTCCCCAAAGAGATCCAGTAGAACGTAAGAAATGCTGGGTTTGGACGGTTCATGGATGTCGTGCATGCCCAAAGAGAGCAGTGTCAAGAAAAAACGCTTTTAAGGGCGTTGTATGAGCGGTGGTGGGACACAACTCACACTTTTCACTTTGATTTTATCGGGAAGCTAACAATAACACCGACGGACTTCAGTGCCATTACTGGTCTGAATTGTTCTGGGAAGAACCTTAAGTATGACACCAAGTTCCGGGACAACTTAGAGAAGGTAACCAGAACATATGGTGAACCCATGGCAACCATTCTAGAAGGAGGAAAGGTTTATTGTAAGAAACTGAGAAGGGCATATGAGAATTGGCAATGCACCAACAAAGTCAAGACAGAACAGCTGACAAGAGTATTTATTCTATTCTTGATAGGGTCTGCCTTGATGCCAAACAAAGCAAACTCAGTTTATTTGCACTATTCCCCCAATCTGATTGATGTTGAGAAAATTGGAAGTTGCAATTGGGGGATACCAGCATTGGCAGTTCTCTACCGGAACCTAGATTTTGTAAGCAGAAAAGGAAAAAGCATGGAGGGTTTATGGAGGGTCGTAGAGGTTTGTGCCGTTGCTATATTAATTTTGTATTTGTGTTGCATAATTGGTTTGCATTTAATTGTTTTCCAGACCCTAAGACATTAATTATCTTCAACTTGACAGATGTAGGGAATGGCGTACATACGGCCCTTATTTGGACTAGTTAATGGCGAGGAAACAAGTGTTTTCCCTCATAGAAAATTTGTATGGTACTCTTTGGATAGTAGAGGACATTCATGCCTTACTTACTGCTCCATAAGCGACTTTATAGATAGCCTGGAGGATGACGAGGTGTGCATGTTTTATGTTTTATGTCCATTGTCTCCCTATTCCAAGCATGTGCTTTATGTTAATCTTTTCATGCCAATCATGTGTTACAAAATCTGTTATGCCTGCCCAGGTGGAGTGGCACCCATGGGGAACTGGCCCATCTTCATTACCCGAGTACGTGCGTGCAACCATTGAAATTTGCGAGAAGAGAATTCTCTTATATGGGCCTTGCGGATATGCATGGTATTTAGGCGAGCGGGACACTGTACAGAGCATAAACCTCTAGAGGTATTCCATTCCGAAACCTCCTCCAGGCTCAATGTTTAATGAACCTAACAACAAGGAGATCAGAGACGACACTTTGGGTTATCCTGCCACAGATTACCTGCGGGAGGTGGGGAAGAAAAGCACCGATTATGGACTGAAAAGTACCGATTATGGACTGAAAAGTACCGATTATGGATTGAAAAGTACATCAAGTACCATGACTACCAAGCAGATCTGAGTATAATCTGTCCTTGAATTTCGCTAATCCATGACCACCTTCATTTGATCTCATTTTCACAAACCATTTGCGCTTAAATGCCTAGTCGATTGTATCGACACCTTCACAACTATATGAAGACCAAGTCCTAAATAGGAGTGTCCACATGACTTCTTTTGCTTTCAGTTTGTGGGGATAGGGCCTAAATGATGTTCTATGAACAAGCGGAGTTATATTTTTATTTTGCAGGAGAACACGGAGCAGCCCCTTCCAGTGCACCTTCATGACATTTCTCACCTACCTCAGCCCTATTGGCAAGTGAGTTTGCCGAATTGGCAAAATCCAAAAGATTTCCGAGTGGAAATGGTCACCGTGCCCCGTGGTGTTCCTAGCGATACATATCCCCTTCCTTCAACCATTAAAGCTGTAAGTAAATTAAACGTAGTAGATTTGCTCGTTATACATGTAACATGTTGAAATTTCATCAACTTGTGTCATAGTGTTGGTTTTTGAAATGGTTGATCTCTATGTATTGCTTACCAGGTCTATGTCCAGGACGTAAATGAGTGGCTAGAGTGGAGCATAGGTGCTTTGAATGTGATGCATCACTAGGAAACGGAGCTGAGATCTAGGGAACTGAGAGGCAAAGGAGACAGTGGCATTGAAGCCAAGGTTGGACATCACTGTCCCTGACCACCCTCCCGCCTCTTCTCTATGTCCTAATAAATAAGTCACCTGTTTTGTTTGTTAGATAGGCTAAGAATCCTTTTTATTGTTCAGGATGACGACATAGGTGATGGAGGTCTACCTATTGGAACCAAACGTTCAATGAGGAGATGGTCATCAAGCGACTGCAGCAGATCATTGAGGAGCAGAAGGCTTTAGGGTTCACATTCTACTTTTTTTTTTTTTTTCACATTCAACTTAATCACATTTTATTTGTTAATATTTGTATTTTAGCTACTTTAGAGGAAGTCTTAATAAACTGAAATTATAGTACCAATCATCAGATGTGCAATGTTGCAAAAGAAAAGTGTTGAAAATGTATCACAATCTTGAAGTGCAAAACCGAACAGCCACCCTCATACAAACTTGGTTATGATGTGGGATGAACTGTGTTTATCTCTCCAAGTATTTTGTTATAAACTGTAGAATTTGTGACTGACTAGGTCAGTTGCTACAGTTGAGTCACATCAATCACAAATTGTCTGTAATTGTTATTGTTAATGCTCGAGATTCGGCAGTAGCCAAATCTTTACTAACGCGGGTCTGATGGGCGGACCGCTACTTGCAGATATCGTTGTCCTTCGTTACCTGTCTGATAGCACACAAAGTATGTCAGAGGGGAGACCGCGTTGGGCAGTCTTCTCTTCTCCACTACTTGCAGATATCGTTGTCCTCCGTTAGTTTATGCATAATGACATAATAACAGTAGAGACAGCAGTTATTGCGTAATTAATGAGGAGAGAGGAGAGAACCTTTTATAGGTGGGGAAGGGGCTGATCTCTTCCATGTTTTCGATGTGGGATTGATGTGCTTCAGTTCCGAGCTCTTGGAGCTTCTGGTGTCATCTTGGAGCGGCGCGTGGCGGCGCTTCTGAGGTGATCTGGGGGTGAGCCATGGCGGTAACCCGCCTGGCGGTGTTTCTGTAGGTCACACCGTTGGTGGTATTTGGCACAGTTAGCGGTAATATAAGAGTGGCCCATTATAACTAATTATGCTTGGAAAATGCCCATGTAAGTACAAGTCCCCCAAGTCCCCAGTCAAGGAGGTCGATCTTGGTTAGGGAGTTGCCTAGCGGTTTGAAGTGTTGATTCCGCTATACTTGCAAAAGCATAATTAGCGTAAGTGCGTTGTCAACCATGGATTTACTGGGCAAACGCCTTGTACCCTTTTGGGTGGGCCCCTGCTAGGCCCCCCAAGGAGTCCCCTACTCCCCGGCTAAGATAGACCTCCGTTTGGTCGGTATATTGTTTGATGAGGGGAGCTGCACTGAACAGAGGGTGTTGGGTAGCGAGCCCAATCTTTGGTACCCAAGTGGCGGGGGTCAACGTGCCTGATCAGGGCCTTCGTAGACTGTTGACATGTCCCCTTGTCCCGGAGGGACGTAGTCTGACTGCAATGCCGCTTGGCCGTCGTCGTTAGATTGAGGCGTTGCCTCGGGCATAGCCTTTAGCAGAAGCCCCGTGCTGATATTTGAGCTGGAAGCAGTGTCGCGGGGATCTGCTTTGGGGGTTAGCGGAGACCGCCGTGCTTGCAAGGTGAAACCGCTGAGTTCGGCTTGAGGAGTTATGCCTAGCGGAGATCCTCACTTGCAAGAGAAAGGGAGAAGTTCCGTTGTCGGGGTGAGGCGTTGCCTCAGGAAGCGCCATTGGCGGGACATTCTGTTGCTGATAGGGAGTATAGAGGCATCACGGGGACTTGTTTTGTATACTCCCCGAGCGATGTCAGGTTTAGCGGAGAAGTTTCGCTAGCGGGGTTGCACTTAGCAGAGACTTTCTCGCTTGAAAGATAAAGCGGAGAAGTTCCGCTAGCGGAGACTTTCTCGCTTGAAAGATAAAGTGGAGAAGTTCCGCTAGCGGAGACTATCTCGCCTGAAAGATGAAGCGGAGAAGTTCCGCTAGCGGAGTTGTACTTAGCGGAGACTTTCTCGCTTGACAGATGGAGCGGAGGAGTTCCGCTAGCGGAGTTGTGCTTAGCGGACACTATCTCGCTCCTAAGATGCAGCGGAGAAGTTCCGCTAAGGGAGTTGCGCTTAGCGGAGACTTTCTCGCTTGAAAGATAACGTGGAGAAGTTCCGCTAGCGGAGTTGCGCTTAGCGGAGACTTTCTCGCTTGACAGATGACTCGGAGAAGTTCCGCTAGCGGAGCAGCGCTTAGCGGAAACTATCTCGCTCCAAGGACGTAGCAAAGAAGTTCCGCTAGCGGAGTTGCGCTTAGCGGAGACTTTCTCGCTTGACAGATGACGCGGAGAAGTTCCGCTAGTGGAGCTGCTCTTAGCGGAAACTATCTCGCTCTGAAGATGTAGTGGAGAAGTTCTGCCAGCAGAGTTGCGTATAGCGGAGACTTTCTCGCTTGATAGATGAAGTGGAGAAGTTCCGCTAGTGGAGTTGTGCTTAGCGGAGACTTTCTCGCTTGAAGGATGAAATGGAGAAGTTCCGCTGGCGGAGTTGCGCTTAGCAGAGACTTTCTCACCTGAAAGATAACGCGGAGAATTTCCGCTAGTGGAGTTGCGCTTAGGGAAGACTTTCTCGCTTGACAGATGACGCGGAGAAGTTCTGCTAGCGGAGCTGCGCTTAGCGGAAACTATCTCGCTCCGAAGATGTAGCGGAGAAGTTCCGCTAGCGGAGTTGCGCTTAGCGGAGACTTTCTCGCTTGACAGATGAAGCGGAAAAGTTCTGCTAGTAGAGTTACGCTTAGCGGTGACTTTCTTGCTTGAAAGATGAAGCGGAGAAGTTCCGCTAGCGGAGTTGCGCTTAGAGGAGACTTTCTCCCTTGAAAGATAACATGGAGAATTTCCGCTAGCGGAGTTGAGCTTAGCGGAGACTTTCTCGCATGACAGATGACGCGGAGAAGTTCCGCTAGGGGAGCTGTGCTTAGCGGAAACTATCTCACTCCGAAGATGTAGCGGATAAGTTCCGCTAGCGGAATTGCGCTTAGCGGAGACTTTCTCGCTTGACAGATGACGCGGAGAAGTTCTGCTAGCGGAGCTGTGCTTAGCGGAAACTATCTAGCTCCGAAGATGTAGCGGAGAAGTTCCGCTAGCAGAGTTGCGCTTAGCGGAGACTTTCTCGCTTGGAGGATGAAGCGTACATAAGGGGAGAAGTTCCCCTAGCGGAGTTGCGCTTAGCGGAGACTTTCTCCCTTGACGGATGGTGCCCATTCTTCGAAGGTTGCTTCTGATAGACGTTTCGTCTGACATATTCCGACACATGGCGGTCATGCATTGGGTTAGCGTGTGGGATAACGTCTCCCCAGCACGCCCGCCTCCTTGCCATTAATGCTGGTAATTATTGGTTTTGTAACCGAGGCATCACCTCGGTTAATCCAGAGAGTAGTTGTGATAGTGAGGCACATGTACGGTTGACGAGTGATTTTTTTTTTTTTTTTTCTTTTTTTTTTTCTCGGATGGCCTAGGTTTGCTTGATGTTGACATAAAAAGGAGGGAACTCTGAGGGATTTGCTACCTCTGCGAAAACTTTGAACTGTTTGTCGTCGTCTTCAAGCTGTTATCCTCCGAAAGCCGAGAACCACGGTCTCTGTCGTTAGGGCCAGTTTACAGAGGGCGTTGTTGAAGAGACACTCGTCTGCAATCGTGTGTAATCGTCTGCTACTCAAGGTTGGTACTTTGCTCTTCGACGTTTTGTTGATTTGAGCCTCTGTTGCTTTTCTGTTTTGGTATTTGAATCGGTGTTTGGTACTTTCCAGTGTGTTTGGGGTTGTATACTGTTTTGGGTATGGTTTTAGGGTTTTAACAGAGGGGCAGGGCTTTTTAGCTTGCTAGATGATCGAATCTGGGTTTTGAAACGTGTAATGTTCTTGTTTTGGTGTTTTCTGGGTTGGGTTGTTCTTGATGTGTTCTTGGGTGAAAATTGACGTGGGATAGTTTAGATCATTGTTGAACTGACCGACCTGGGTTTTAGGGTTTACGATGGCTAGCGTCATAGAGATCTCGAGCAGTGAGGATTTCGGGTCTGACGTGTCGCTGAGAGCGGCGGATAGAGTGTTTATTGACTCGTTGCGTCCGTCTGCTCCTGCAGGAACCTCACTGTCCGATCCACTAGACATCGAACCGCTACAGACCATACCAGCGGATAAAGCAATGGGTCGTGCCGGACGTCCAGAGAGTTCTAGGGCGCGTGAGGATGCTGCCGCTAGCAAGAGGCGTGAGGAGAGGCTAGCGAGCAATAGTGCTGCTAGTGGTTCCCCTGGCGGAGGGGAGGCCTGAGTGGGAGACGTAGAGTCCGCCTGGGTCCTTAGTGAAGGAACGCCGTTGGACGAGGCAGGCGGGCCGATGACTGTAGCCGCCGTGAACCAAATTAAGCGAGTGTACCGTCTGCCTGGCGTGGTGAAGCTGCGAGTGCCCGTGCCAGAGGAACGGGTGGCGGTTGCTCATGGCGTTGAATGCCCTGTGGATGTTGTCCGAGTGTGAGGGTCTGACTGTGGCGGAGATGCTGCACTTCTATGAGCTGGTGTATGTGAGGCGGTAGGGGTGTAGCGGCCAAGTAAACCTAACTCGCCGCCAGGGAGCGCCTAAGCTGATTGAGAATTTGAAGGATTCCATGGCTGCCTGGCGGGGCACCTACTGCGTTGCAACGGCGGGATAGGAATATGATGTAGAGGTGAATGATGGTCCGCCGACACATAGGATTAAGTCAGAATTTCAACCCCTCCGAGGTTGTCTGCTGCCGCCACACTAATCTTAGTTGTACTTGTGTACCTGTTTGATCTTTTGCTGACATGTTCTTGTTGTGCAACGGGCCTACGTTTTATCTTGACCCGAGAGGAGCAGTGTCGCATGGTGCGTATCAAAGGCTGTTGGGGGAATCGAAATCTATTTGACCTGCTGTTGCTGACAGGTTAGGAGTTGCTGGTCGATCTGAGGTTGACACGCTCTGTTGGTAAGTATATTCTGCCGATTTGTTATCCTCCTTTTGTGCTTTACTGACTACAAGTACCGTTTTGTAGATTCACCGCCGGGAAATAGAAACAGTCAGGAGGCGTTCGAAAAGGCTATGGAACGGGCGGAGCTTAACGATTTTCGGGAGGGCATGTACGCCGCCGAGTTGGCTGCTCAACAGACCACCATCGATCCTCAGACATTGGCAGTGAATCCGTCGGAGGTTCTGGTGGTGCTGCCGATGCAGCACCACTCTCACCTTGGCGCCGATGGCGTCCCCGTGGTCCAAGCGGAAGGACCGACTGGAGGAGGTACCGCTCAAGGGGCTGTCGGTGGGAGCCAAGCAGCGGCGGCTCCTACCCGGAAGAAGAAAGTTGCCACCCAGCGGTGAGGGCCCGTGAAAGAGAAAACTGTGGCACAACTCGCCGTGACCATAGCTGGTCTGGAACCGATCGTCCCGCCGACGGCTGCCGCTGCCGCTGCCGCGGTCACACGGGTAGTTCGTCAAGGGAAGCGGCGGCAGAATGATGACGAGGGGGAGGAGGAGGACGAGATCATGACCATAGGGGCCCGTGCTCAGAAGAAGGCGAGGCAGGATGCTCCAGAGGTGACTGTGACCGTTGCTGAAGATGTGTCGCCGAGCGGGTTGGATTCGTTTAGTGCTTATGCTGAATTTCTGACCGACTCCGAGCTGAGTTTTTATTCCACCTCTGCGAGCGGCTAGGGTTTGGAGGGTTGGATGGATCGGTCCGCCCGACCACCCTTCAACAGTCGCCATATAGCTCAGCGTTCGGGCACCTATCTGTCGGGCTACATGAGCTCTTCCGTGCGGTGTCAAGCCAGCCTCGGGTGGAGCGGCAACTGAGGGAGGAGATTAAAGGTCTCCAAGGGGAGCTGGCGGATGCCAAGGCTAAGCTTTCAGATGTTGAGTGCCGCCTGACTAGGGCGGAATGCGATGCCCTGGATGCCCGCGGCAAGTTGAAGGTGGCCATTGACCAGCACGTTGAGCGGAACGACCAGATATCTCGCCTGGAGTGGGACATAGCCCTGCTGAAAGATCAAGTGGCGGCGAAAGATAAGAAGGTTGAGATTCTTTAGCGGGAGTCTACCGCTAAGGGCTCGGAGCTGAAACAATTAGAAGACAAGGTCGCCCGGCTGCAGGCGGAACTGAGTCGCGGCAAGGTCACCGCCGTGGAGGCGTTTAAGTAGTCTGCCACCTATAAGCAAGCCCTGACCGAGGCGGCGAAGGCAGGTGCAGCTGCCAGTCTGGATCTGTTGAAGCAAAAAGGCGCCATCGACTTGGTTAAGGCTTCGCAGCCTGTGGGGGCGTCGTGGCGGCTGCCAGTTCCAGTAGGAGGGTCTGCCGTGGGTCAGGCGGGAGGGGCGCGATCTGGCAGCGGGGAAAGTGATGGGCGTCCGGCGGACGATTCCCAGCGGACTCTTCCTCCTACTCAATCCGAAATCTCCCACGCCGACTTCATGGCTGCCCATACTCGAGCGGATGGTACCGTGGTGACGTCGAACCCTACCGCCCGCGGGTCCGATCAGACGAGCCGCAGCTGCCGCCGGAGGGTGAGGATGTTGCTGGCGCTCCAGAGAATCTGTGAAGGCTGCTGGAATTTTGTAATGCCGCTGAGGCTCCTTTTTTTATTTTTTATTTTATTTTGTGTGTGCCGCTGAGGCTTTTTATGTATGTACTGGACAATAGTTTTGGGCGGGGAGTCCTGACCCTTTATATATGAAGTGTTTTGTATGAACCTTTTGCAAATGTGAATGCTGTTGGTGGTAATTTTTGTTTATGTGCTTGTACAACTAGAGTTCTGACTTAAGCTTTTGTCAATCAACGAAACATTAAGGGAATTAAAATTGATCCAAGTGCACGATGTAACGGACGTGGTCCGCCGAATATTTTTGGCGTAGCCAGTTAATTCTTGTGCTTGGTTTTGGAGACAATGGTTTGAATAATTCCTCATTTCATTGATAGCTGATAGATCAGAGTTTTACAAAAGCGGGGTTGTACCCGTTGGGTAGCTTCCCTTAGCTAAATATTGAACAAAAATTTAGCTAAGTCAAGATGCTCTTGGGTAGCGGCATGACTATTTATAGTAGTACCGAAGGTGTTCGGTATTCCAAGGTGGGTCGTGGTGACGCCATCCTTGTCCATTAGGTAGAAGGTACCAGGGCTGACGACTTCTACGATTTTGTATGGTCCTTCCCAAGTTGGGCAGAGTCCTATTGGTGGTGGGATGACCTCATTCATGAACCAGTCCCCCAGTTGGAGGTTCTGGGCTTTGACTCTGGCGTTGTAAAAACGTGACTCCCGTTGCTTGTTTTGCAAGTTGTGCAGATGGGCTTTGTGGCGTTTTTCCTCCAGGAGGTCCTTGTCGAGATTGACGCCTTCGTTGTTGGTCTCGGAGCGGTAGCCCTTGACCCTGGCGGTTGGTTGGGTGACTTCGATTGGCAGGACGGCCTCCGTTCCGAACATCATGCAAAATGGTGTTTCACCGGTGGCGGAAGTTGGGGTAGTCCGGATGGCCCGCAGGACTTCCGGAAGCTTTTCCGCCCATAAACCCTTGGCGTCGTCGAGCTTCTTTTTTAGCAGCTTTTTGATTATCTTGTTTACTGCTTCGACCTGGTCATTGGTTTGAGGATGGGCGACAGTTGCAAAGCTTATCTTGGTGCCTAGGTTGGCGGTGAAAGATATAAGTTCCTTGTTGTTGAATTGTGTGCCGTTATCTGTGATGATTGTATGGGGGACACCATAGCGGCAGTAGATATTTTTTCCAGAGAAAATGAGTTACCTTAGCGGTAGTTATTGCCGTTAGCGGTTCCGCCTCTATCCATTTGCTGTTGTAGTCGATGGCGACAATTATGTACTTGAACTGTCCTTTGGCGGTTGGGAATTTGCCAAGTAGGTCAAGGCCCCATGTGGAGTGGATCCATGGGCCAATAATGATAGACAAAGGCTCCGCCGGAGCATGGGGAAGGTCAGCGTATTGTTGGCACTTGTGGCAAGACCTGGAGACTTTCCTGGCATCGTCGCCGAGGGTGGGCCAGAAGTATCCTGTTGCATTGTGCGATTGGCCAGAGATCTGGCGCTGGAGTGGTTTCCACATTCTCCAGCGTGTATCATGGCAAGAACAGCCTTTCCCACTTCTGGGGTCAAGCATTGAAGGTTGGGGTGGGTGAACCCCTGGAGGTAAAGTGTGCCATTCTGGATGTTGTAGCGGGTTGCTCTCCGCTTGAGCTGTCTTGCTTTAACCTTGCCCTCTGGCAATGTGCCGTTGCGTTTGTATTCTGTGATTTCATCCATCCAGCTGGGATTAACCTCAACGTTGAAGATCTCCGCCAGTGTTTTTGTGATGCTTGGTCTATCAAGATGTTCCACTCTTGTGTTCGCTGGACTTTCGTGAGGTTGGGCGGTTGCTAGTCTTGCCAGTGAGTCAGCCTTAGCGTTGTTTTCCTGAGGAATTAGGGTGATGGTGTGGAATTGGAATTTTTTCAGAAGTGTCTTGACGTATCCCACGTATGCCGCTAGCTGTTTGTCTTTGGCCTGGAATGTGTCGCTGACTTGGTTGACGAGTAACTGGGAGTCGCTGAATATGTTGACATTGTTGGCCCTGAATCGATGGCGAGGAGTAGGCCGGCAATGAGCGCTTCATACTCCGCCATGTTGTTTGAGGCTTAGAAATTGAACTTTGGCGCGTATTCCACGTCTATTCCTCCGAGTCTTGTTAAGATGATCCTCGCGCCTCAAACCTTGGCGCAAGCAGAGCCGTCTACGTGGAGATTCCAGTTTGATTGCCTTTGGGGGGCTGGTTCCGCAGCGGTTACTATCTTTACATTGGGCCCTGTTTTCGGGTTGTGCTTATACTGGGACTCGGTGAGCTCAGCGATGAAGTCTGCTATCGCCTGGCCTTTTATGGCGGTCCTTGGCTTGTACTCAATGTCAAACTCACTGAGCTCGATGGCCCACTTGTTGAGGCAGCCTGAGTGTTCAGGGTTCTGCAGCACTTGCTTCAGCGGCTGATTTGTAAGCACATGGATTGTGTGAGCCTGGAAGTACTGGCGGAGGCGTCTGGCGGAGACGATGAGTGCTAGAGCGAGTTGCTCTAGTGGGGGGGGGGGGGTATCTTGTCTCTGCCCCATTCATGCCTCTGCTGGCGTAGAAGATTGGGAACTCCTCATGGTTCTATCTTCGTACAATGGCGCAGCTTACCGTTGTTGGTGATACCGCCAGTTATATGTACAGTACTTCACCTAGAATGGGAATGGAGAGAAGTGGCACTGCTTCCAGATAATCTCGTAAGCCCTGGATTACCGCCTCGCAATCGGGGGTCCAGTCGATTACTTTCTTGTGGGTCCTTTTCAGCAGTTTAAAGAATGGGAGGCATTTGTCGGTGAGTCTGGATATGAACCGAGAAAGGGCGGTCAGTTTTCCTTGTAAGCTTTGAACGTGCACCTTCCACTCCGGCGTCCTTAGGTTGAGGATGGCCTCAACCTTGTCAGGGTTGGCCTCTATTCCCCGCTCACTGACGATATATCCCAAAAATTTGCTGGCGGTGATGCCGAAGAAACATTTTTCTGGGTTGAGGCGCATGCCGTAGGCCAAGAGAATGGCGAATATGATCCTGAGGTTTGCCACGTGTCCACTGGCATTGAGACTTCTCACTAACATGTCGTCCACGTAGACCTCAATGATTTTGCCGAGATGTTCGGCGAACATGGCGTTCATTAGCCGCTGGTAGGTTGCCCCGACATTCTTCAAGCCGAAGGGCATGACATTGTAGCAGTAGAGACCCTTGTCGGTGGTGAAGGTGGTATCTTCTTGGTCGCCGGGGTGCATTTTGATTTGATTGTAGCCGGAGAAGGCGTCCATCATGCTGAGCAGTTCATGACCAGCGGTTGCATCGACCAATTGAATAATGCGGGGTAGCGGGAAGCTATTCTTTGGGCATGCTTTGTTAAGGGCCTTGTAGTCGACGCACATCCTCCATTTTCCGCTAGGTTTTTTGACCATGACCAGGTTGGAAATCCACCGAGGATAACTGACCTGGCGGATGAATCCAATGTTCTGGAGCTTGGCGACCTCTTCCCTGATAGCGCTGTACCTTTCCTCATCAAAGGTCCGACGCTGCTGCTTGACAGGGTAGAAAGTTGGTTTGATGCTCAGCTTGTGTGTTATGATCTCAGGGGAGATGCCGGGCATGTCAGCATAGGACCATGCAAAGACGGCGTTGTTGTCACGTAGGAATTTTGTGAGCTCAGCTGCTACCTCTGGGGCCAGTTGGGCGCCAATGCGGACTGTCCGCTCAGGGTGTTCGTCGGAGATATTGATAACCCTCAAAGATGTTTCTGGGTTGACAGGTTCCTTTCTCACATATTTTTCCTCGTCATCCCTGGGATCTTCGAAGATGTTTACCGCTGGTGCATGGTTTCCTACTGTGAGGATCTCGTGTCGGCGTGCTGATCGAGTCACAGTTGTTGATTAGCACTCTCGTGCTAGCTGTTGGCTTCCCCTTACGCATCCTGTGTCGTTGGTTGTGGGGAACTTCATGGGGAGCATATAACCGGCAATTATGCACTTGCAATTGTTGAGTGCCGGTCTACCAATGATGGCATTGTACGAATTGAAGCAGTCGACAATGATGAAATCCGTATGAACTTCCGCTGTACATGGGCTGGTGCCGATAACCAGGAGCATATAATCAGAGCCCAGCGGCTGTGTGACATCGCCAGAGAAGCTGAGTAGGGGCTTGTGATCCTGGAGTAATTTTCTATTCTACTGAAGTTGGTTATAGCAGCCATTGAATATGACATTGACAGAGGATCCGCTGTCGACAAGGACCCTTCCAACTAAGGATCTATCGAGTATAGTGTCGATCAAGAACGGGTCGTCGTGGGGGAGACCTTGGGAATTTAGCGGATCTCTTATAGCGGATGTTGCAGACTTCTTTGGGGTGGTTGGCGCGTGCATAACGCTTCTTGGCTCTATGAGACTTGTTCGTAATTGGAGCACTGCCGTCAATAGTATTGATGCGGCGCAGTGGTTCAATGTTGGCGACGATAGGTGGCTGTTGGCGGACCTTGAATTGTTCCATTTTGTCGTCGCTGTACAAAGTCTCCACAGCTGTTTTGAGGGCATTGCAGTTATTGGTGTTGTGGCCGCTGTCCTCGTGGTATTTGCACCATTTGCCAGTGTTCCTGGGCTTTCCCACCCTAGGGTATTTTCTTGGGGGTGGTGGCGGAATTTGATCCTTTCATTGGTCGTATATTTCTCCATACGAGGCTGTGAGGACTATAAACACTGCGTACCGCTGAGAGGACTCCGTCTGTTTGTTACGGTTATCCGCCTGGGATGGGCGGTTGCCCCTATAATGTTGATCCCTCTGCCGCTTGCTCTGGTGGTTGGCCTGTTGCCACTCTCTCTTTTTGTCAATTGGTGGTGGGGTGGCGGTCTTGTTGGCGGTTCCCCGGTGGCTAGCGGAGGGTTGAGTTGACTTTGCCGGTGCTGGCGGTGATGGTGGGGTTTCACCATATGTGATGAATTCTACCTGTGCATGGATGACCGCCTCACTCATGACGTGGTCATATGCACCACTAGGGTGGTTGTAATTAAGGAGGTAGAGGAATGGCCCCTTGAGTAGTCCTTGCTTGAAGGCGGCCAATGCCATTGTTTTGTCCAAGTCTCGACACTGAGATGCTGCTGCCCGCCACCTGGTGACAAATGCCTTCAACGTTTCGTCAGTGCCCTGCTTGACGTTGAACAATTATGTTGTGTTGTGGTGTCCGGCGGCCATCAGGATGAATCTAGAGAGGAAAGCATTTGACAGTGCATTGAATGAGTTGATGGATCCAGGTGGACATTCAAAGAACCAACTCATTGCCTCATTATCGAGCGTTTCGCTGAACAGGTGGTAGAGAGTGGCGTCATTGAATCCCTTGTTGTTGGTGACTTTTTTGAATGTGTCCATGTGGACGAAGGGATCAGTCATGCCGCCGTAGTGTGACATCTTTGGTGTTTTTGCATATGCTGGTTTGACGGCCTGCAAGATCCTGGCGGTGAATGGCCCTGGCCTAGATGCAAAGAGCGGGTTAGGCGCTGGCCTCGGGGCTCCTGCCTCCGCTCGAATCAGCCTTTGCTCTAATTTCTGCATTCTTTCAAGGATTAGCATTAGGCAGGGCCTGGGGGGTGGGTCCATGCCTAATAACTCTGGAGGGTTTAGTGGCACATGCATCTGTATTATTGGTAAGGGCAACAATCCGCCACTATTGGGTTGGCTACTCCTAGTGCACTGTGATTGTTCGCTCTGTGCTGGGTTGGCGTTTGCCTCCAGCGCCCTTTTTAGTTCGTCGAATTTCGACATTAGTGTGGCCACCTATTTTTGGACCTCTGCCTTCTCTCTGCGCTCCTGCTCCCGCTCTTTGTTTTCCTTGTGAAGGTCCGCCAGTGCCAACTAGTACATAGCGACGATGTCTCTGCCCGGCGGGCGACTGCTGCCCGGCTGTGCTTCCGGTGCTGTGTGGGATGGCGGTACTTGCTGTACTACTGGCGGTTCCCCACTAGGGTTGACTGGAGTGTTGAATAGTGTTCGGTTAACATTAACCGCTTTGTTAATGCTAGCCGCTGGGTTGGTGGGATGGGGGTCGGCAGATTGATCAGCCTGTTCTTCAACGTTTCCCCCGCTACCGTTAGTCATGGTGATTGTGGTGGGATAGCCTTTTGTTCAAGGAGTTCCCACAGACGGCGCCAATGTTAATTGTCACGCCCCGAATTTTGAATAAAGAAATTCAAATCCGAAATGCGAGAACAAACACAAGAAAACACACATAGAAAATTTTTCATTAAACTAAGCAACAAACAAACTGAGCTCACAACGTCAATACCTACTCGTTCTTTAGAGTCACATATTACATTACAGATAGTTTACAAATCAAACTGAATGACAATTCAATAAGTAAACACATCCACCACAACTCACTACCAAGCGGAAGACTTAAAACTAAGAGCACCCTTCCACGTCCACGTCATCGAACGTACACCTCAACTTTGATAATGATCACTCGATATTCTAACCTGCACAATAGACCCTACACCATAGAATAGTGCACGGGGATTGAACAAAACAAACCCGGTAAGCTTTTTAAGCCAGTATGAGTAAACTTAATTAAAGTGACTCACGTCACGCATGCTTATAATTTCTCAACTCGTGAGATGAATTAAAGTAACAATATTTAATTCCACAAAATACATGATTTCACCATCATAGCCTAACAAAAACAATATGCAATTATCACAACAAAAACATCAAGTTCAAATTAAACAATAACATGCTCAATAATTTCAACCCAACTAAAAACCCACATGCTCTGTCTCTCAATTCATTTTATCTTACTTCTCACAATCTCCAATTATACAAATAATTCCCAATATTTTAAACATTTTACGTCCCCACAATCTATCAGATCACCATTCCCTTGCCTCAACAGCACAACCAGGAAATCATACTCATTTCCCCCAACATAACGTGGTTGCCAAAATCATGTCATCCCAACTCATTTCCCAATCACTACATATCACAACCCACAACTGTACCCACAATAAGAATTAAGCAAAATCAGTAATCCCTGCATAGAAACTTAGTTCAGGAGATCACATGAAAACAAACAAAAGAATTCATAATAATCCTTGCATAGAAATTTAGTTCAGGAGATCACATGAAAACAAACAAAAGAATTCATAATAATCCCTGCATAGAAATTTAGTTAAGGAGATCACATATAAAACAAACAATACAAAAGGCAGTAATCCCTGCATATAACTTAGTTCAGGAGATTACATTAAAACAAACAATTTAAAAGACAGTAATCCCTACATATGACTTAGTTCAGGAGATTACATTTAAAATTAAACAATTAGAATGACACGGAAATAGATAAAGAAGTCAAACAACTCACACCAGAGTCGATGATCACCCATCAACTCCAAATAAATCATCTCACAACATGACTCGTTTTCAAAACTCGACATCCTTACCCCTTAAGGTAACATACATCACAAAAGTGATAAAAAAATCATATTATCCCAACTCACCCATCATGTAACCCTCGTGTTACTCCCTTGAAATACAAATAAAGACGTATATTCAAAGGCTTCATGTAACCCTCGTGTTACTCCCTTGAAATACAAATAAAGACGTATATTCAAAGGCTTCATGTAACCCTCGTGTTACTGCCCTGAATATACAATGACAGACAGACTAGAGCTCTAACTGAATTGTAGCCTGTCACCTCGGTTGAGGTTCAAACCTACGATAATGATTGCCTCTGTCACTACTTGTGACCCGGATCCGTAGACCCGAAAACGTTTAAAGTCCTACGTGACTCAAAACTTTACCGAACTCGACTACTCATTCAACACAATAAGCAACAGTTCAAAACGATATTCTGAATAAATCACAATTAACTCATATCACAAAATCATCTTTTATTTCCAAAACCATATATTTTCCTCAACATCACATTGCACAACAATAGTAAACTACACACTTAATTCCACCAAGATATATATTTCATGTAAATATATATATATGTAGTCATCCACTCAGGGATGCCACTAATACCAACTATAGTTTTATAAATTATACTTCTCGAAAATCATTTTATATCAAAACATTGTTTTTACTTACCCATGAACCGTTGTCGATCAAGTTCATATATTTTAAAACAAATAATTTGTTTCGAAAATGATTTAACAATTAAACAAGTAATTCCGAGTAATAAATAAATCCGTTCGTAAATGAACCACGTAAGATTTACTCACCTCCAAATCCTGCTGCGTCTTCACACAAACCAAGACAAGCACAAAATCATCCAAACTCTGCTCACACAATTCCGTCAATCACCTAATCACATCAAGGTCACACTCAATACAACACAAAGCACACAATTCACAAAACACAATTATACGACGATCCAACAGTCGGATCCTCATCCAAGACCATCCAACATCTTTGGAACACTTCTACCATCAATAAATCAAAACTACAAGTCGATCGAACGGCCGAATCCTCACGGATCGAAAACCCTAAAACCCTAACATGCTCATACGATCTCTAAAAATTACAAACTATATATCGAAATGCTCGTATCGACGAGTAGATCTAAATCAGGAACAGAAACTGTCCCTGAGGTGGCCGGAAACCGCCCGAAAACACCACCACAGTGGCGGCACCGCCACCGGGCTAAAGTCGGAATTTGGCAAAATTTCCAACACCAAAGTTCTTCAGCTCAACTCCAATTGAAACATTCATAACTAGTACAAAGTCAGAATCAAAGCCATTTGGCCAGAATTTACCTCGCATGTTTTGAAAACCGATGAACCCTAGATTCCCAATCTTCAAAATTCGATCACCACTGATCAAATCGCTGCAAGCCTTCTTGGGTGTAGCTTCTACTTCCTCTGGGTTGGAAAAGCCCCCAAAGAACTTGAGCTATAGTGGCCGGAGCTGGGAGAACCAAGGCCGGTGATTTGCAGCTCCACCGTGCAACTTCTCGGCCTTGTAGCGTCGTCTACGGTGCTTCCCACGACGAATCACCCCCACAGACGTGTAAAGGGGACTGAGGAGAGCAGGATTCCCTTTAGAATTGAAGCAAAAGGTGGCCGGACGAGGAAGAAATCGGCCGGCAAAGGTGAGAAGGCGAAACTGAGCTCGAGACCGAAGAGAGAGAAAAGTTTCCCTTTTTGGAAACTTCAGATTTTCTGATTAATTTTCGGAAAAATCCCATATATACCAAAATGGAAACTTTTTCCGACGGCCATAACTTCTTCATATGAACTCCGATTTCCGAGTTCTACATGTCCACGAACTCGTATCGATGCGCTCTACAACTTTCGTGAAGGAAGTTCTGACATAATCTAAACGTATAAAAAATCAAACTTCGTAACCCCCTAAAAAGTGCACTTCGAATAATTATTCGCCCGAAAATAATTCCACTCCACCCTCGAACCACGAAATCGTACAAACGAACACTTTATTAATCCCAGGAAACATTTTGGAATTAATAACAAATTTCTGAGGTCTTACATTAATGCTCGAGATTCGGCGGTAGCCAAATCTTTACTAACGCGGGTCCGATGGGCGGACCGCTACTTGCAGATATCGTTGTCCTCCGTTACTTGTCTGATAGCACACAAAGGACGTAAGAGGGGAGACTGCGTTGGGCGGTCTTCTCTTCTCCGATGCCTAAGTTAGTTTATGCATAATGACATAATAACAGTAGTGACAGCAGTTATTGCGTAATTAATGAGGAGAGAGGAGAGAACCTTTTATAGGTGGCGAATGGGCTAATCTCTTCCATATTTTCGATGTGGGACTGATGTGCTTCAGTTCCCAGCTTCTGGAGCTTCTAGTGTCATCTTGGCGCGGTGCATGGCGACGCGTCCGAGGTGATCTGGGGGTGAGCTAGGGCTCAGGCAGTAGCCCGCCTGGCGGTGTTTCCATAAGTCACACCGTTGGTGGTATTTGGCACAGTTGGCGGTAAGATGAGTTTGCCCATTATAGCTAATTATGCTTGGAAAATGTCCATGTAATTACAGTTATTGATTTGGTCAATGGAAAATACAGTATAAATTTTTATTTCGAATATACAACATTATGAGTAATTTGAATTATTGAAAGGACTAATAAGTGATAACCATAATTGTCACGTCCTGAATTTCAAATAAAAATATTCGAATCCGAAACGCGATAACTTAACCAACTTCTCGAAATTGCAAAGAAATTTTTTCATTTAATCTAAGCAACATCAAAACGTCAATAAAGACTCGATCACTTAAGTTGAATATCACATCAACAAGTGTTTACAAAACTCGAGAGAACTGATATACAAATGTAAACGCTCGCTAGGAGCATACCAAAAACATCAGTTCACTAAAAAAAATAGGCTATGAACCTACACTACTGCAACCACGCTCTCGTACTCAGCCCTGGTGGTCCTCACCTGCAGGAATAACCGCTACACCATAGAATAGTGCACCGAGATTGCAAACAACAAACCCGGTAAGCTTTTTAAGGTCGTATGAGTAAACTCAATTAAAATGACTCACGTCACTCATGCTTATAATTTCTCAACTCGTAAAGCAACAACATTTAACTCTACAAAACACAACCAAACACACAATCATATTAAGTAAAAATTAGTAATCCATGCATATAGTACATATCACTTAGTTAAGAAGATTACATTAAAACAAACAATTCAAAATGCAGTAATCCCTGCAATAACTTAGTTCAGGAGATTACATTGAAACAAACAATTCAAACCATAGTAATCCCTCCATGTAGTTTAATTCAGGAGATTACATTAAAACAAACAAAGAAACCTTAGTAATCCTTGCATATGATTTAGTTCAGGAGATTACTTAAAAATCAATAATAGAATGAAAAAGGAAAATAATTAAAGAAATCAAACAACTTCCGCCAAAACCAAGAAATCACCCTTCAATTCCAAATAAAAAAATCCCACAATAACTCGTTTTCAAAACTCGACAACCTTACCTCATAAGGGTAACATACATCACTAAAGTGACAAAATCATATTATTTTCAACTCCCCATTTTAATATGAAATTCAAGTCCCTCCTTGGACAATTAAAAGAAGAACACACCCCAAATTCTCTTTTAAAAACACGTACTCATGAGTTGCAAGTAACCTGCTTGTTACCTATCATGACATACAATGGCGGACAGACTAAAGCTCTAACTGAGTAGTATCCATACCCCGGCCAAGGGCATGATTCCGATAACCACCCTCGGTCACTACTATGACCCTCGATACAAAGACCAAAGCATTTAAAAAGTCACACAAGACTCAAAATGTTACACCACCTCAACACTTTCCAAAACAATATAATTGACTGCAACAATTATTGTTTTCAAAGCTCAACTCCCATTTCAAAACAATAAGAAATCAATTTCGAAATATTGTTTTCACACCACAAACTACCAACACAATTAACAAGTAAAACTCTAAATTACGAAACGTCAATAATATAAATCATCAAATCTATACTCGACATAAGTAAATGTTCAATTCAATAACATAAATGAAATCACCAAAAGTCTACATATCACAATGTCACACCATCCAGATATATATATATATATATATATATATATATATATATATATACGTAGTCATCCACTCAGGAATGCCTACTAATACCAACTATAGTTCGCAAGCACTAAAAACCGAGAAATTCATTTTTTTTTTTACAATTAAAACTCCTTTTACTTACCTATGAACCGTTGACGATCAAGTTCATATAATTTTAAAACAAATATTTATTTATGAAAAACGATTTCACAATTATCAATCAATTCCGACAATTAAATAACTAGGTTCGTAAATGAACCACGTGAGATTTACTCACCTCTAATTTGATAGCTTTGTGTATGAGCTTAGAGAAAAGAGAGAAAAGAGAGAGAGAGGTTTTCTGAAACTGAATGTATTGCATCATAGTTACAGAACAAGGGAGCAGGTCCTATTTATAAACTAATGAATGCACAGATGATGACCACGTGTCAATCATCTGAGCTGAGAGCTAACTAACTTTGTAACAGCCTGGCATCATACAATTATAGTGATGAAAGCCAAACTGAAAACTAAGTGATCTAATTAAGCTAACAAGATGACTTAAACCCTAATTAAGCTAATTAAGCTAAACAGCTAAACAGCTAAGCTAACACTGTTAATACCCCTCCTCAGCTTGATGAGGGTAAAACACTCATTAAGCTGCTGCAAAGATAGTTATGCTGGGGTGAACATAGACCTTTGGTGAAAATGTCAGCAACTTGGTCATGAGAAGAGACAAACTGAACTCGAAGAGACCCAGCTTTGACCTTTTCTCGCGTGAAGTGAACATCGACTTCCACATGCTTAAGCTTGGAATGTTGAACAGGGTTTGAAGCCAGGGCTAAAGCAGAGATGTTGTCACAGTGAAGAACAGGAATGTGAGCAAGGTCAACGTGTAAATCTGTAAGCAAGTTGATAAGCCGTTGTAGTTCTGAGGTAGTATCAGCCATACTTCGATACTCAGCCTCTGTAGAAGATCGAGAAACAGCATTTTGTTTTTTGCTACACCAAGAGATTGGTGAATTGTTGAGCAGAATCACAAACCCTGGTGTAGATTTTCTATCATTAGGATCCCCCGCCCAATCAGCATCACAATATGCCTGCAAATCATCTTGAACTCTAGCATGTTTGAAAGTAGAAGAACCCCTCCTGAAAATAATACCATGGTCCATAGTGCCTCTTAGATATCTTAAAATACGTTTTGCAGCATGTAGATGGTCCTCAGTTGGAGAATGCAAAAATTGACAAATAGAATTAACACTGAAGGCTATGTCAGGCCTGGTGAAAGTCAAATATTGCAGGCAACCAACTAGTCTTCAAAAGTGTGTAATATCTGAGTGAGTAAGAGGATTGCCAGAGTCTTTCAAAAGTTTAATACCAGACTGACATGGAGTGAGATGAGTGTGGCAAGCATCCATACCAGCTTTATGCAGAAGATCTTTGGTATATTTATGCTGAGACAGAAAAATACCATCTTGCATATATCGAATTTCTAGACCAAGAAAGAAATGTAGATCCCCCAGGTCTTTCATATCAAATTGAGCTTGGAGAGCAGTCTTGACTTCTGAAATAAGATCTTCACTAACCCCAGTAATGATAATGTCATCAACATACAAGAGAAGATAAACTCTAGAAGAACCAGACACTTTGACAAACAGAGAAGGATATGCATGAGATGATTTAAAGCCAATAGAGGGCAAAAAGCTGGTAAATCTGTCATTCCATGCCCTAGGTGCTTTTTTTAGTCCATACAGAGATTTTTGCAACTTACATACAAAGGAAGAACATGCAGGATTTTCAAAACCACTTGGTTGAGTCATGTAGACTTCTTCATTGAGAATCCCATGTAGGAATGCATTTTTCACATCCATTTGATGAAGTTTCCAACCAGAACTTGCAGCTAAACTGAGAATTAATTGAACTGTAGTATGCCTCACAACAGGTGAAAAAGTTTCCTCAAAGTCTACCCCATATTCCTGACTGAACCCCCTGGCAACTAGCCTTGCTTTATGTCTAGCAATTGAACCATCTGAATTTCTCTTGATTTTGAAAATCCATTTGCAGGAGACTAAATTTTTGTCAGGTGGTAATGGAACAAGATTCCAAGTATTTTGATGCATAAGAGCATCATACTCCTCCTGCATAGCTTGTTTCCAAGCAGGGATTTTTAAGGCTGCCTTATAATTTGATGGTTCAAAATCAGCAGGATCACAATTAGGTTCAGCGAACTGTAGTATGCCTCACAATAGGTGAAAAAGTTTCCTCAAAGTCTACCCCATATTCCTGACTGAACCCCCTGGCAACTAGCCTTGCTTTATGTCTAGCAATTGAACCATCTGAATTTCTCTTGATTTTGAAAATCCATTTGCAGGAGACTAAATTTTTGTCAGGTGGTAATGGAACAAGATTCCAAGTATTTTGATGCATAAGAGCATCATACTCCTCCTGCATAGCTTGTTTCCAAGCAGGGATTTTTAAGGCTGCCTTATAATTTGATGGTTCAAAATCAGCAGGATCACAATTAGGTTCAGTGAGAACAGATAGGAAGCTCTTCTTCTGTACAATTCCTCTTTTGCCTCGAGTAAGCATGCTGTGATCATTGACTATGGCATTAGTCAAACCCTCCACAGGATGCAAGATATTTGACTCTGACACATTACTATTGGGAAGCATGGTCTGATTGGTACGGTCCAAAACGACATCAATACCAATGCCAGGGTGAGTAGTCACACTGATATTTCCATTTTGCTCTTCAAACTGAATAGATGTGTGAACAGTAGGACTAAAGGGAGACAATGAATTGTCAATGACATCTGGCTCGGAGATGTGATCATGTAGTGTGACATTGGGAAGAGAACCAAGATCACAAGCTGTATTACTAAGTGGCATAGAGATCAGATGAGGTGCATCACTAGTAGAAACATTATTGTTGTATGATTCATTGTGTGTCTCATCAGTAGAGGCATTATTGGTGTAAGAATCATGATGAGAAGAAAGAATAGTAGTTGAGTGTGGAGGTGAACCTGTGGAAGTAGTTGCAGCAGAACGTGACATAGATGTGGGCAAAACAAGTTGGGGAGTGGACTGAGTATGAACAAGACAAGGCTGTACAGTAGGCTGGTGAGGTTGAACCATTGATCTTTGAAGTGATATCTCTGTAGGTTTCTGACATGATAGCTTGTGTTGTAATTGAGCATATGGAAACGTTTGTTCATCAAAGAAGACATGCCTGGATATGATACACCTCTTGGTTCCTAAATGATAACATATATAGCCCTTATATCCAGCAGCAAACCCCAAGAAAATACATTTTGCAGTTTTGGCTTGTAGTTTGTCAGTCCTATACAGTGTCATGAGTGGGTAGCAGGCACAGCCAAAGACCCTAAGAATATCTAGAACAGGCTGTTTATTGTATAGTGTGTAAAAGGGAGACTCCATATTATTTGTTGGTGTAGGCATCCTGTTAATGAGATATGTAGCCAAAGCACAGGCATGAAACCAAAATGCAGAGGGCAAAAAAGCAGTTTGCATTAAGGTTACTGCAGTTTCCCTCACATGCCTGTTTTTCCTTTCTGATATTCCATTTTGCTCTGGGGTATATGGACAAGAAAATTGATGCAAGATGCCATTTTGACTGAGAAAATTATTGAAAGCAGTACTAATATATTCTCCCCCACCATCTGATCTCAAGGTTTTGATGGAAACAGAAAAATGATTTTTAACAAAGGCACAAAGGGACTGAAAATACTGCAACACTTCACTTTTATTTTTCATGGGAAAAATCCAAGTATACCTAGTACAGTCATCAATGAACAAGACAAAGTATTTGAAACCATCAATTGAAACATGAGGTGATGGTCCCCAAACATCTGAATGAACAATCTCAAAGGGTTTTAAAGCCTTAGTCTGTGAGCTAGGAAAAGGGAGTTTCTGAAATTTTCCTAGAAGACAAGCTTCACATATAGAACTACTATCAGGTGTACTAAGTATACTACTTTTATTCAGCATCTGACTCACAACTGCATTAGAGGGGTGACCAAATCTTTTATGCCAAAGAGAATGCTTAACAACTTTGCCAAGAAAAGCTACAGATGAGTGTTGAGCCTGAGTTGAGGTAGCTGCCTTAGAAAGCTTATGTAACTGGAATGGTAAGTCAAATGGTATAGGGTACAAGCCTTGTTTACTCAGTCCTTGGTAAAGTATTTTGCCCAGCACCTTGTCCTGTATAACACACATGAACTCATCAAACCAGACAGAGCAATTATTTTGTTTGCATAACTGGTATATAGAGAGTAAGTGAGCAGCAAGTTCAGGAATAAGCAATATGTTGTTGAGTTTAAGATTTCCAAGTATTGCATCCCCAGTATGTGTGATTTTTAGAAATTTACCATTACCAACTTGAACAGAATCAGTGGCATTGTAGGGTGCAACATTATGGAGGAGTTGAACTTCACTGGTCATATGGTTTGTAGCACCAGAATCTGCAAGCCAGAATTGAGGATTTGGAGTGGCTGCAGCAAGCATTGCTTGAATCTCTTCAGTCTGTTGTTGCTGTTGTTGTTGACCAGGAAAACCAATGATGTAATAACATCTATCAGCAGTGTGATTGTCCCTTCCACAATATTGACATTCAATATTCGAGCTTGATGCACCTCCAGCATTGTAGTTGTTGAGTGACCTGCAAGTTCTTGCACCATGACCTAGTTTGCCACAGAGTTGGCAAGTGACATGTGCACCACCAATAGGATTGATGGTCCTGTTGAAAGTGCCAGGGTTGTTGTTCCTATTAGAGACATTTCCATTTGCAGTATTAAAGCCACCATTGTTAGTTCTATTGAAGAATGGACCTCTGCCAGTACCACCAAAATTGCCTCTTCCTCCAGTGAAGTTATTGTTTCTGCCTCTTCCTGCATACAGACCAGTTATGGGGAATGATGTGTCAAAGAGACTGAATGGTGTATATGGAGAGAATCCATAAGGAAGAGCAGGTATGGGAATATATGGAGATTGTGGAGTTGTAGGAGTGAGAGACTGAGTGGCAGGCTGCTGTGGCAATGAACTGAAACCAAGAGGGACTTTTGGAGATTGAGATGACAAGACAGGTGAGCTGGATGTACTGGCATTATGATTAGATACCGGAGAAGAAGCTGTGACACTAGAAGTTGATGCTTGATTCTGAGCTAGCATGGCAGTGAGTGTCAAAGAAGAGCTAGGCTGCATCTCATTTTCAATATCCACTTCAGCTGCTTTTAGAAGTGTCTTCAATTCCCCCATTGAACATGTCACAAATTGAGCTCGAATTACTGTCTTGATTGCAGCATACTCAGAAGGTAAACCACGCAGGACAACAACCACAATATCTTCATCATCAAGAAAGACTCCAACAGTTTCTAATGCATCCCTGGCTGACTTAACCTTGTCCAAGTAAGTTTCTATACTATCTGATCCTTTCTTTAACCCTTGAAGATTAGACTTCAACTGAAGAATGTTTTGACGATTAGGAGCAGCAAACTTGAGCTTAAGATTAGCCCACATTTCAGCAGCAGACTTACTACCAACAGCACAGGACATGGCAACTGGACTAAGTGTTTGTCCAAGCATATTCACAATACTCTGATCTTGAGTCTTCCAGGTAACAAATTCATTGTTGATCACATTTGTAACTCCATCAGTGTTAAGAACAAATTGTGGTGGACATCGAATGGTTCCATCCACAAAGCCATAGAGATTCTGGCCTTTGAGAAATGATTCAAGCCTAAACAGCCATGTAGGATAGTTTGACTCATCCAAGAGAATATTAGGTAGGTAAACAGTGGTTTGTGTAGTCTGAGTAATAGTCATGGCTTCAATCTTATCAACCTTAGCAAGAAGGCTAGGGTTTCAACTTGATTATGTAACTTTCTGAGTTTGAAAGAAAAGAATATCTACTAGTAGTGAGAACAAGGACTGAATATAACAGATCGGACTGCTAGGATGAACAAGTACCAAAATAAGCTAGGGTTTCAATAGAACTTTCAACTTTCTGAACTTATAGTAGCAACAACAACTAGATCACGAACGAGCACCGATTATGATGAATCTAAGCTTCAAAGATGAAAAAGTAGTACAGAAATCTCAACAATTCTAGTGAATCTTGAACAAAAACTGAACTTCTGAGCCTTATAGTGAATTCAAGTTCCTCAAAATGAAATCGAGTACTGATTATAGTGATTCTGAGCTTCAATGATGTAAGAATCGTAGTAAATCTCAACAAATCTCAAGGAAAGGTCTACTAGATCGAATTGATAAACGAAGTACATGTCTGTTGCTGCTGAAACTTTATGATGATCTGAAACGAGTGCATATAATCTTCAATCTTTGCTTGAATCTCCAACCTATTGTGCTCCTTGATCGAACCTGGCTCTTGATGCCATGATAGCTTTGTGTATGAGCTTAGAGAAAAGAGAGAAAAGAGAGAGAGAGGTTTTCTGAAACTGAATGTATTGCCTCATAGTTACAGAACAAGGGAGCAGGTCCTATTTATACAAGTAATGAATGCACAGATGATGACCACGTGTCAATCATCTGAGCTGAGAGCTAACTAACTTTGTAACAGCCTGGCATCATACAATTATAGTGATGAAAGCCAAACTGAAAACTAAGTGATCTAATTAAGCTAACAAGATGACTTAAACCCTAATTAAGCTAATTAAGCTAAACAGCTAAACAGCTAAGCTAACACTGTTAATATAATCCAGCTGCGTCTTCTATACAACTCATAATCACAATAACAACCGTCCACCCAAACAAAATCGTCAATCACCTAATCAAATACAATACTAACTTAGCAATTGATTCATAACACACTTAAACAACGATCCAACGGTCGGATTCTCACGGATCGCCCTTGGCATCATCCTATCAAAATTATACAAAGATCCTACATTGGGATCCTCGTAGATCGCAAACCGAAGATAACGCGTAAAAATCGAAACCCTAACATGCATCAACCTTCTCCAAATTGACCTTATAATATATCAAAACAACTATCGATGTGTAGATGAATAAACTGAAAACAAAACACATTTTGGATGCCCGATGCGCCGCCACAAGCGACGGGTCAGCGGGCGGTCAACGCCAAGTCAACCACCTCCTATGCAAAAGTCGTTAACTACGAACTTGTTCAAAATAAAGAGTTGATCAACTTTCATACCTGGAGCTAAGCGAGATTTGGTTTAGATCGTCCTAGATCAAGCTTTGAAGTTGGATTAATCTCGTGCGTCTGATCAGATCAGATCCGTTCAAAACCGTCGGCTTCAAACCTTGATCTACCACTCTATACTCAAAATCGTGATGCAAGGAGGATATGAGGATGATCAGGAGGAAGAGGATATTCCAAAATCGAGCAGAATCGGCTGAGATGTCGCCGAAAAAGTGTATTTCCGACCGGGTCCCGATTGTGAATTCTTCCTCTACTCCGATCTGCTGTTTCCGGCGAACCACGGCACAAACCACTACCACAAGGCGACTCACGATACTGGTCTAAATGTTTCTTGCTTGTCTCGTCGTCAGAGGTGGCCGGAGGAGAGAGAACGAGTCGGGTCGGGAACCAGGTTTCGTCTCGGGTCGAATCGCACGGAGGAGAGAGAACAGAGAGAATTCTGGGGGAAAATGGAAAAAGTAGAAAATTTGGGATTTATGAAAAAATCCGGAAATTTCTCATATTTATAGAAATTTCTCAAATTTTCAAACGCACATAACTTTCACATACAAACTCCGATTCTTGCTATCCACATATGCATGAACTCGTATAGACGCGCTCTACAACTTTCGTGAAGGAAGTTTTCTTAGAATCCTAACGTATGAAAAGTCAAACTTCGTAAACCCCCCCCCCCCCCCCAAAACGTGCATTTCGAATAATTATTCGACTGAAATAACTCCACTCCACCCTCGAACCACGAAAATAGCTCAAACGAACACTTTATTAAATCCCAGAAATTTCAAGGAATTTATAACGAATTTTTCGGGGTATTACAATAATAAAACACTAATTACTATACACATAGTATGAGTAATGCTTACCCATAACAAAGTCATCTCCCTCCAACCAATATTTGGACCTCTTTTTCAAGTAATTGTTGGCTTTGTTTAAAAAACCCTAAAGCTAAACCCAAGCTATTTTGTTTAAAAAATAATAAATGAGAATTATCTCTTTACCTCCCGTTTATGTTCAAAACTCAGCTATTTTTTTATTTTATTTGGCTTTTGGAAAGAGATAAATAAAGACTAGCAAGATATTGTGAGAAAGATATTGCATTTCCCTCTCGATAATTGTAACCTTGCATTTGCACCGGTAGCATAGGTCTAGCAAATGGTGAAGCAACCGTACTATTTTCTACGCTTTTAACCATGAAGCATTCAACCAGAAACTCTGGCTCAGAATTGGGATTTTGAAATCAGCAAAGTTATATCTATTTAAGGTATACTAAACTCCCACCCTAAACCCTAAGCAATAGAGTGGTTTGTTTTAATTATGAAGTACTTTATATCAGTTTGATTTGACATCACCTGCACGCACTTGTCTCTTACTTTACAAGGGTGGATATTGCAATGCAATGAATGCATTCATCTTATGAGAGAGAAAGATATTGCATTTACCGACAGGTAATTGTAACCTTGCTTTTGCATATGTAGCATTGGTCCAGCAAGTGGTGAAAATACAAATAAAGTAGAGAGAAGTCAGCACTTTTAACCGTGAAGCATTCAACCAGAAACTTTGGCTCAGAATTGGGATTTTGAAATTAGCAAAATTATATATATTTAAGGTATGTTGAACTCCCACCCTAAACCCTAAGCAATAGAGTGGTTTGTTTTGATTAATTGAAGTGCTTTATGTCAGTTTGATTTGACATCACCTACACGCACCTGACTCTTACTTTACAAGGGTAGATATTATGAGAGAGAAAGATATTGCATTATGCGGTTGTAATTATAAACTATCTTTTGTATCTGTAGCTTCGGTCCAGCAAATGGTGGAACGACCATGCAATAAACAAAGAAAAGTCAGCACTTTTCCCGTTAAAAGCTATGGTACTGTGATATTTATCATACACTCATTTTACATCTATTTGAACAAAAATTACAATATATATGAATCAAAATTACAACATTTCTTTTCAACTTCATGCCACACTCTGGTTTACACCTTCAAAAGAAATAATATAATACTGGGAATATATATATATATATATATATATATATTGCCAGGGACTTCCCGGTGTGAATAGAAGCACCAAAAAAAAGAAAAAGGAAAAAAAGGTATCATGTGATCGCTATTGCCGAGAAAAGTCGCTTTGTGAGAGTAGTGGGAGTTCGGTTGGAATTATTATAATAACGTTTTTTTTTTATGGTTAAGTATTTTCAGACATCATGTCGTAATCGGTCATTATTATCACAGTTTTACTCTAAAGTTTATTTTTTATTTTTAATAAATTCACCAGCAGTATTTTTTGGTTACAAAGGGAAAGCCGACTCTTTGAGCCTCCGAGCCGGGGCTTGACTCTCTAGGGCACTTGCTAGCAACAAAAAATCCACCATATATATTCTTTGCTATCAAGATGAACATGTTTCGCTTTGTGGTTGAAGGAGATCACCGAGGAACAACTACACCAAGGATGTTCGAGTGGACATTGGAGCACCACAAGCAGTGCGTGGATACTTTCATCCTCTTGGGTGGTGATAAAGAGAAAGTTGGAGGACACAATGCCTTAATGGCGGAGCTTTTGAGCCTGACGGGTGTTGTTGTAGAAGCTTTTACCTTGTCTTCCACATTTCCTTGCTTGGGGTACTACAGAAAAGGTCTGAAGCATTATTTTCCAGTAACAAAGTCACCCTTGAAAGCCTATACGTGGCACCTAAAAAGATGTCATCGTCATGGACGCTGGAGCATCACTGGTGGGTCGTGGTGGCGGTGATACAACTCGGTGGGCTTAGCAATGGCAAGACTACCCCAAAGTCCGTGCTAAAGTTGATAGATGAGGAAGACCGCCGCCAAGGCCTAACACAAAGATGGTAGCGCACCACCTTGTAGGGTTGAATCATTTGCATAAGGAAACTCAATGGCTAATGGCTTTTGGAATGGTCGATGGTGAAGAAGAAACAGAGATGTTGCTTAGGGAGCTCTAGTACCTTGTTTTTAAAGGATTGCCCCAACAACGAGATAACATTCTATACACAAATGTAAAAGATCCTCTACTCCGACAACACCTGGGGATCCTTAAACAAGTTAATATGGCACACTGGGTAAGATTACACATTATTAAGTCTGAGAGGGAAGTACTAAGAGCTTTTGGAGGATCAAAAAATTGAGGACGTCTCAGTTTCTCTTGATATCAACAAGATTTTCGATATTCATCATAGGGTAATCGATCTTGTCACCCTTATCCCGGAAAAGAAACCCTTATCTGCGAGTTGGAACTTTAATTACAGTAACCAAGAACCTTGGAAGATATGGAAATGACAAAGGCTCCCGTATAAGCCGAGCAATTGGGAGTGGCGGTACATGGAAATGCCAGGATGCAGCCAAGGAGAAGTATTCTTGATCAGAATCAGCAGCCAACAAGAAGAGGAGTTGCTCGCGGATGACTATGCATGTCCAAGATAATCTGACCATAAATGTCGATCCTGAACATATATAAAGAAAGGACTCGGCTTCTCTGCTAGAATAATTATGCTATAATTATTCCCTCCCTCCCTCTCTCCTCGTCCTCGTCCTCCTTCTCCGCAAGGAGATCCCCACACCCCTCATCAATGTTCTGTCCCATGATATTCATTTCATGAACTGATGGAGATAGTGTCTAGTTATCTAGACAGTGTTATGCCTTGATAGGGCAGTGTTTGTTTCTTCAAAGTCTTTGTAATGATGTGCTCTTTCGTTGTAAATTTGTCTGTTTCTTAAACAAATTCCACGTTCTCCAAAAAAAGAAAAAAAAAATTCGAATCAATAACCTTGATGCACTGCCTAGCTTCCCATAGATAGAAGTATCGAGCTATTGCTATTGCCAAGAAACGTGTAGCTTCTCATGGACTACATTATTATAGCTTGTATACTGAGCATGCATAGTAGATTAATGTGTTCATTTTTTTTTTTGACTTTGTCAAGGGGAACCCAAAGGCTTCCTAGGCCCAAGATAAACCTCTTCGGCGCATGTGAAATGCTCCAACTATGCATTGCAGCACAGTGCCTGGCCACTTTGACAGCTTCGGGATTCGAACCTAGGTTGGGGAGCACACCCAACTAGGCAAGAACCACTATGCCACTTGCAGTGGTTAGATTAATGTGTTCATAGTATATCTTGAAAAGTTGCAAGGCGGTTATTTCCATTTATGAAGTAGATTCATGCATTCATCTTCATAGAGAGAGAGATATATTGCATGGTATATTTTATACAAAGTTCTGCATCTGTAGCATAACTCCAGCAAATGGTAGAACAACAGTCATAGGCGGACGCAGGCAAGTACGAGCGGGTAGTAGCCCCCAGTGACATATTTAGTACATTAGTTTAGGTTGAGTAATTACTATAAATAGGACAAAAGTTACTGCTTTTACATCAATTGTTGTGGCTGTGGTAAATAAGTAGTCATTGTAGTAATCATTTCTTTAATGATAAAAACATAAAGATTTACCACTTTGACAACAAATTTGTTGTCATACTTGTTAAATTGTCTATAAATTATTAGTTTAGGTGGAGTATAGAACAAAAGTTACCGCTTTTACATCAAGTGTTGTGGGTTGTGATAAAATGTGTAGTCATTTTGGTAATAATTTCACTAATGGTAAAAACATAAAGATTTACCACTGTGATAACAAAAATATTGTCACACTTGTGAAATTATCCATAAACTAGTACATAGGTTGTAGGTGGAGTAATTACTATAATTAGAACAAAACTTATCTTTTTTCATCAATTGTTGGAGTTTGTGGTAAATTAAGTTGATTAAAAGTAATTACGACGATGGACATTACACAATATACTACTTTAGTTACGCAAGAGAGAACTTTATTACACAAATGAGGACTGGTAAAGCTATGGGCATTAACATTTCTTATACATGTTCTATTTTATATAATATTTACCATTCTGAAGACTCATGTAACCACTTTGAGGACACATGTGGTAATTAGAAAAAAAAATCCTCATTATATTTGGTTAAGGAAACTACTAATGATATAATTAATTGGTGATAAAGACTACTTAACTAATACTAATTTTGCGAGCTTAGGTTAGAAAGTTATAGTTTTTAATAAGGAAAAGCCATAATTTTCAATTGTGTAATTGTCCAATAGTAACAAGCATTAATCAAACATTAATTCAAAATCAAAACAAGCTTTCTCAAAATCAGCTCCTCTTCCTCTTATGTTCTTCTTCCTATTGATTCTTTTGAAATTTGATATGCGGCTGCTTGCAATATTGCTGGAGAAGAAAAAAAATTTGCTTCTTCTTGTTCCAACTTTTTTTTTTTTTTTGGAAAGGTCTTGTTCCAACTTAACCTTGAAGAAAAAAAAATTAGAAAGGCTAAGGGCTAAACAAGTTACCAATTTGTTAACTATTTTGAACTATTGGATATATTATTAATCCAATGGTCCAAAATATTTAACAAAATGAGGGTATGGCAAACACCAAGGTACCCAAGAATTCTCCAAATAGGGGAGAGTATGGCAAATACCAAGGTACCCCAAGAATTCTCCAAATAGGGGAGGGTATGGCAAACACCAAGGTACCCAAGAATTCTCCAAATATTTATGGACAATTTAACAAGGGCAACAACAAATCAAATTTGTTGTCAGTGGTAAATCTTTATGTTTTTATCATTAATGGAATAATTACTCAATGACTACATATTTTACCATAACTCACAACTTTTGGTGTAAAAGTGGTAACTTTTGTTCTGATTGTAGTAATTACTTCAAAAACTATACCATATACAAGATTACCAACCATTTTACAATTCCGACAATATTTGTGTTGTGAACATGGTAAAATTAAAATTAGACCAAAAGATATGTAACAACTCAGTATTGTAAGGAGTTTCTTCACTTGATAATCAAGGTTCTCCATTTGATAAAAGCTGTCCAAATATGATATTTATATCTTTGATCACTCAATTACAATAACCACAACAACTGTTGTCATAAGTTGTAATTGTAGTTCAATTATGTGTAATTTATTATTTTGACAATACTTGTTACATGATTTTTAACAATGTTACATATCAAGAAAGAGTGTATTGTTAATATGGTAAATTTTATTTTTAAAAATGACACATGTCGATATTTAATTGGGTAACCTGTTGACCAGTTTAGCAGGTTTCCACTATGTTAATTTACTAAAAGTAAAAAAAAAAAAAAAATGAAGGGTGTGGTATACATCAAGGTACTCTAGACGACCCCATGAAATAATTTTTTTGGTAACCAGCTTAATACATATATACGGCATAAATTCATTTGTTTTACCCCCAGATCAATACAGTATAATCTCAACAAAAGAAAAGAAATCTGCTGTCCCACAACAATTAAACAAAGGGGCAAAAATTACATGTGTAAAATTTAGGGGAGCGAAATTTACACTCCATGCGTTTGGTTCGCGGAAAGGAAAGGAAAGGAAATAAATTCCTTGCTCTTTCCATAGGCATGGGAAATTGCAATTCCCTGCAATTTTCCTTTCCAGTGTTTGGAAAGACTAAGAATGTAGTCAGAATACACATTTTAGTTTCCATTGCAGGGGTAGTGCAAAAATCATACAAACAACAAGTACAGTTGGTTATATTAGCAAATAATGATTTTGAGCAGGGATAATTTAGACATATAATTTTGCAAATTGGTGGGGCCGTGGGAGGGAACCAGTTTCCTGATGGGGGGGGGGGGAACCAGTTTCCTCCTCTTTTTTCTTTCCTTTGGCCCTTTGGGAATCATTTTCCCTTCCTTGGCCATCCCAAATACAAGGAAACACTTTCCTTCCCCAATACCCAGATTCGGCGAAACAAACATATTACCACACTCCCTTTTTATTTTTTATTATTTTCCTCATCTCTGTGGCCATTGATTTTCCAAGATTACCCTTTAAGTTATTTCTCGGTGTTTGGCCAACTCACACTATTAGAACTGGTCTTTGTCCCATAAGCAAGAACTGATCTTCATTACCAGAAAGCAAGAAATCCAATTGGGTGTCAGGGTCATTTACAACAACAACTCCGAGTCCGATCTCAGAGCCATTCCTGGTATTGCAGCCTACCGACATCCCCAATTACACATGGGATTGAAACTATTAATTGAAAACCTCAATTGGTTCCCCGGCGTCCCAGTCAAAGTAGCCTCCTCCACTGCCTTCGCCATCGAGAGCTTCGACGTGGGACTTCATAAACCCGTATGAAAGCATAGAAAGGTATTACTTGGCATACACGCTGAGCCGCGCGTTACTGGAGCGAGGTCAGAGAAGAAGAAGGAATTCCTTAGTTGGAAGATGAAGAGTACAACCACCACAACAAGTACCAGCAGGAAGTGATGGGGCCGGGATGACTCTTCTCTGACGAAGGGCAGCGGTGCAGCGGCAGGGCACAAGGTCGAGGATGGCCTGGGTGTGAAGAAAGATTTTGGGTGCCCAAAGTTGGGCCTGGGCCTCTACTTTGTTGGATTGCTCTAGCAGGGTTTGGGGTTGGGCCTGCCTACTTGGGTTCCTGCGAATGGTGTTTGAGCCCGATGCTTTTAGGGTTCGTATCTGGGACCCGGGAGACTTTTTATGGGCCCTAAATTCTTTTGCATTTTGGATTGGCTTCTTTGGTTACTTGGGTAGAAGATTGCTCTATATTCAGCGCAGTTTTTTGCATGGAGTAGGCAAGGTCGGTCACACTATCGGCGGTTACCTTGATAGAAGCTTACCCTCTATTCGAGGTATATATTTGTGTGGAAGTATGGTCGACCATACTATTGGTACCGTTTTACATAGCCCAGACTCTGTCTGGTGCCTCATCAAATGCTTAATTGCATCCCTTCGTATCCTTGCTAGGTTTTATGTCCAATGCTTTATTGCATCTAGTATTTCTCTTGTTATTTTATATTTTGATGTAGTTTCTACATCTATAAGTTGTAATTTTTCTTATGTTTATTATTAATAAATGGTTGACTATTACTCTAAAAAAAAAAAAGTACCAGCAGGAAGTGAAAACATGAACGAGAGAATAAAGTAAACAAGTTCCATGGCCTCTCCTCGTATAATCAGACCATAGTCATGCTACAAACCATGCCTTTCTATTTACTCTTAATAACTATATTGACCCAAAAAATGTGAGAAACCTCAACTCTCAGCTGCTCATGGGTTGCCTGATAAGATTTAGGCAATGAAAACTAACATCCGTATCACAATGAATATCCTGAACTTGAAGATGTTGCACACAGTTACTTTTTCCCTGATGATTAAGCTATACAGCCTATACCTGAGGCAACAATCAGATTACTTCGCTAGTCTTCGTTTTCTGGTTTACATTTATATTATTTCTTCAAGCATATACCTGAGGAACATAAAAAAAATGCATCATGTGTATTCAATATGTGGCTTCGCTGCCAAAGGCAATACATATTAAAGTTTACACGCCAACAGGGGAATAAGAAAAAACAATATCTTGATCTGAGATCTTCAAGTGGACTTCTGATTCAGTCTTGGTTGACAAATATTCGAGATATTGCGTGCCAACGCTTCCTCATCCCCCGTTGAATATTTCTTGATCTGAGGTCTTCATATATCTCTGCTTCTCATTTCAAGTAGTTGCAATACCAAACTTCAACTTATCGACAGTGATGAGAGCAGAGTCCGCCTGAGATTAAGCTATAAAGCCTATTCCAGGCATGAGATTTTGCTATAAAGCCCAGGTGTTTTAGAGGCTGAAGGCTATGTCATATGGGGGAGACTTTATAAGAAGGAGAAGGATCAACATTGTTTGGAAAGCCATTGTTACCGTGGTTTCAGATACTCCTCTGCTTCCCAAATCGGTCTATTTATAGGGCTAGGTGCGTGTGGCGTCTGCGGCCTCGTGCCTGACTGGGCGGTTGAAAAATCCATAAATGTGGCAAATGATCAGATCACACACGTGCCCACTGACTTGATTCATAAACTCTTCGCAAGCGTACGAATCGTTGTCAAGTAAGGGAACTAATTGGACCTTAGTTTATCGTACTTCGGGGATTAGGTGTTGGACCTAACCAAGATAATTGGCGGTAGGATACTAAAAGCACACAAGAAAAATAAAAAGTAAAATAAGACTATAAACAATCAAGGCACCAAGCCTTGGCAATGCTCGGCTTAGCTCACACCAAGCCTATTCAAAGCCACTAACTTGAAGCCTCAAGATGGGTATACACAAATGAGTCGATGGATTTAATGTTTGAGAGTGGATTTAAACTTAACAAAAAGTAATAAAATGTAAAGCGATTAATAAAAATGCAAGGAAATTAAACTAGAAAAGTGTGAACAATATAATGGGAATGTCGGGTGCTAGGGAGGTTCCTTCACCCAAATCTCATGTGTCGGAAGCTAATCTAATGTAGATGCAAATTTCCTACTTTGGCGGTAGTCGTATCTAAGGCGGTTCAAGGCTCAAGGACCGAAATTCCCTTTCATGGTATTCCTACTCCGGTTCAAGGGTCGTAGGAACTCACTTGGCATGAATTAGAGCCGGTTCAAGGGTCTCTAATTCACATCAAGAGGCCTAAAGATAGAGGAATTAGACTATTAAGCGACCCACCCGCGTATACACGCAACGGGTGTAAGTCACCATGCTTATAACCCCTCGAATACGAAATTGAAGGTTTCTAACTTAGGAATTAGAAGGGGTCAAGCCTCTAACTCCATCCTAGACATGCTCAAAATACACACCCTAGAATTGACTAGGCTCCTAGACATGCATTTTAACCTAACAAAAATAGATATAAGCATCCATCATATGAAAATTGCATCATTACATTAAAATAAGCATCTTTTACACAAGATTTGGACTAGGGCACACAACCCTAACCCCCAACAAGAAAATTACTCACAACCCATAATCATAGACATCAAAATTACAAAATTCAAATAGAAAAGAGCAGAGAAGTGTAAGAGAAAACAAGAAAAATCATAAATAGCTAAAAAGCTAACATGACTAGTTTTGAATTAAAACTCCCACAAAATACCCAAATATTGAATCTTGTAGAGGTTGAGCCCTTTTATAGATTCTTGAAGCTTTGGGTGAGTAAATCCTTGAAATTCCTACAATAAAACTAAAGAAAAGAGGGAAAATGGAGGAGAAGAAGGAAAGGAGGGAGAGCAGCCCAAAGGGGCTGCCTCAGTTTGGTATGGTGCAGCAGTTGCCCTCCTCTTAGGGATGATGCAGATGAGGGATGATGCAGTTGCCCTCCTCTTAGGGATGATGCAGATGTGGTCTCGGTGCTGTGGCTGCAAAAAGGAAGTGAATGGGTATAAGGCCACGTGGCAAGAAGTGATAGGAAGAAAAGGAAAAAGGAGAGAAAATAAAAAGAAAAGGAAAGAGAAATGGTGAAGAGTGCACGTGGGGAGGGGAGGAGAAGAAAGGAAAAAAAAGCTGATGCTGACGTCAGCAAAGGCTGAATATTTTTCTTTTCCCTTTTTTTTTTCTTTTTCTTGTCTTCTCTTCTCTTTTCTTCTTTCTTCTCATTTTTTCAATGCTTTCCACAAATGCTATCAGAGGCAATTAGATTCCGTTCGCTCGATGACGTTGACCATAGTTGACTCGCATTGACTAGTTCGTCATTTTGTCAGAAACTCCAATTTGCTCCAATTTCGCACAATTTTCTCTCGTTTCCGCAATCCCGCTTAGTTTCTACACAGTAAATAAAAATGGATTAATTATATATTAATTGACATGAGGATTTGCTTATTTATAGTATTTTAGATATAATTACACGCATTTATATGCGTGTAATCACCCACATAGAAAAATTACAATTTAACAAAGGAGAAAAATTTAATATTTTAACAGGAAGTAATAATTACAATTTGAGTCACATCATTACAAATTACCTTTAATTTCTGATCGATTTGGTCAATTGCTACAGTTGAGTCACCTCAATCACAAATTGTCTGTAATTGAAGGGGGAGAATTCAGTGCACCGACATAAATGGATTGTTAGATTATATTAACTGCACTCTTAGATTATTAATAAAAATATTAATTATAAATATTAAGGGTTGAGATCATCTTATAAGTGTTCGGTCATTTGCACCGTCGGTGCATAGAATAATTTTCAAAATTGTAATTGCAATATAGCTATTGCATTTGTAGCAAAAGTGTAAATGGTAGAACGAAATTCTATAGTCTGACTCCAATATCAGCTTTGACTTGAGAATTGCTGCAAATTAAAAAAAGTTCCTGGAAATATATATATTTCCAGTATTATATTATTTCTTTTGAAGGTGTAAACTAAGGTGTGGCATGAAGTTGAAAAGAAATGTTGTAATTTTGATTCATATAAGTAGTGTATGATAAATATCACAGTATCATAGCTTTTAACGGGAAAAGTGCTGACTTTTCTGGGTTTATTGCATGGTTGTTCCACTATTTGCTGGACCGAAGCTACAGATGCAAAAGATAGTTTACAATTACAAACTGCATAATGCAATAATGCACTTCAATAATCAAAACAAACAACTCTATTGCTTAGGGTTTAGGGTGGGAGTTTAACATACCTTAAATAGATATAATTTTGCTGATTTCATGAAGTGGTTTAATGGCTTTATGTAGTCGCAGGTTGTTCATCGTTACCAGTCCTTTCAATAATTCAAATTACTCATAATGTTGGACATTTTTACGATGCGTTGGCAATTCAATTAACTCTTTAATCGCAAATGACGATGTCATCTCCCTCCAACCAATACTCCCCTTCCAACGAATACTCCCAACTAATTACTCTATCTTTATTATTGTTTCTCACGTTATGATATTAATTCCAGCCCAACTCCCACTACTCTCTCAAGCAAAACGTTATTATATTGTTGTGGTTACCGAGATACGAAATCGAGATGTTTTTAAAATTTTAATTAACTAGCTGTGCTTTGTGCGTTTACCAAGATAAGAAAATGGTATTATATCTGTTTGATTTTTTTTTTATCTAATATCTGTTTTATTTGACTTCACCTACACGCACCTTACTCCTACTTTTTCACACGGTTTTCATCCTAGGAGAAAGAAAGATATTGAATTGTAATTGCAATACAACTATTGCATTTGTAGCAAACTGTAGCAAATGGTAGAACGAAATTCCATAGACTGACTCCAATATCAGCTTTGACTTGAGAATTCGATACCCTTATAATGTTGGTATGATTGTGGTTCTACCATTTGGTGCTTATCCTCTACAGGTTGTGCAATAAAAACAAAGAAAGGCAAAAACATACATTAAATTACATGCGCTATAAGACACCTGTAACAAAAATGTTGAAGAGTGATTGCAGTGTAACAGTTGCACTTGTAGCAAATGGTTGAACGAAAATTGTAGGGAAACTTGAGCACAACATTTGCTGAGTTTTGTTCAGCTGTTCTCGCTACATTTGTTGAATATTTCATTATTTCCGGTTCCAGTGGCTTAAAAACATATAGAATTTTTTCTTGTTCCATCAATATGTATCAGATGCAGTAATGCGCAGAAACAACATTTCAGAAATATGATAAACGTTTATTCCTAACAAAAGCGGCTTTGTGGCCGAAAACTTTAAAGAACCTACCAGAAGAAAGATCTTCAAGAATCAAGACCCGAGGAATCAGTGCACCGACGTGCACTTGCACCGACATAAATGGATGGTTAGATTATATTAAATACACGTTTAGGTTATTAATAAAAATATTAATTATAAATATCAAGGGTTGAGATCATCGTATAAGTATTGAGTCATTTGCATCGTCGGTCCATATAATAATTTCCAGAAAAATAATATGTGGGTTTTTTCCAGGGGAGGATTCAGTGCACCGACATGCACTTGCACCGACATAAATGGATGACTAGATTATATTAAATACTCTCTTAGGTTATTAATAAAAATTAATTATAAATATCAAGGGTTGAGATCATCTTATAAGTGTTGGATCATTTACACCGTCGGTGCATAGAATAATTTCCAGTTTTTTCCACTATAGATTTTATAGGACTTGGGTCTAAAAGAAACATAGAGCCATATTTACATTATTATCTTGGTAAAAGCACCGGTTGAAGGCGTGCAAGATTTCCGAGATAGCGCATTTTCTCAATGAGTTCTGCCATTAACTTCCCAGTCACGAGTAAAGCCACACAAGCTTGGCCCTATATATAGGCTCAAATGGTGAAGCAGCAAATCAACCCAACAAGATGCTGAGGATATTCTACCTCATCTTACTACTTTTGATAAAATCTTT
The DNA here is from genome assembly GCA_002564525.1 of Rosa multiflora. NCBI lineage: Eukaryota > Viridiplantae > Streptophyta > Magnoliopsida > Rosales > Rosaceae > Rosa > Rosa multiflora. The sequence goes on from BDJD01005964.1 coordinate 138,251, forward strand.
TCTTTTGAAGATAGCTTTACCATTAGGCTTTATAGAGAAATCTCATGCCATGTTTGCTGAGTACTGATTTCCACTGCCTGGTCTGAGCTTGTTTCTTACCTATTTTACTTTGACTTACCTATTCTCCATACAATTAATTTGTTGATAATGATCAGTGAAATCGTTTTGACAGGATAGGATTGATTTCGATGATGAAGCTCATCCTATGAAGGCATTTCAGTGCACTAGTGGAGGTCAATACTACACATGTGGAGCGCTGTACAGACATTTGTACAAGTTCTGAGAAAACAGCTAGAGTATAATAGTACCTGTTCCGGTACTAGTAGTGTATCCAAGGATAGGTAGCTCTTTACTTCACCAAGCGTATATCCCTTGACACAGTAAAAAAGTATGGGTTCTCCAATTCGCCCAGGGCTTCATTGGGTTAAAGAGTTATCGGAATACGCTTCGTATGTTAGCAGAGCTAGTTTTATTTTTTGATCTTTCTGAACTATTTGGAGATCTTTCTCCTCACGTTCTTTCTTGTCAGTTTCACTTTACCTTAGAGCATCAGCAGTGGAGACTCATTTTTTAGACTCAAATTTGGGTCCAAATAAGCTGGAATAGTGATTTGGGTCCATCTGAATAGTATATAACAAGACTTACTTTTATTAGGTGCTGCAATGGTGCAGGACTTATTTTTGGACCCATATTTTAGACTAATTTTTTTAGACTCAAATTTGGGTTAAATTTTTATTCAATTATTTTCTGACCGTCAGATTGAATTAATAATTCAATCATGACCTTTGATTTCAAAACCAAAGAGCCGTTGATTTTTTAAAATTGCGGGACCCACTCCTTTTCTGATCCATTCCCACTTGCCACTCCCACTTGCATGCTGCAGCACATGCATCAGCACCCACGTGGTGGGTCCCACCATATTTGAGTCCAAAATTTTTTGGCTCCTTTCTTGGATCAGATTAGCTCCAACACTGGGTCTCCGATAATTATGGGTCTAAATTATTCCGACCCATTGCAGCCTCACTTCTTTGGTTTTGGACTCAAATTTTGGTTTTGGACCCAAATTTGGGTCCCCATTGCTGATGCTCTTATAGTTACGGGTTTCCTGCATGCTCCCTTACATGTGGCATTCCATCACTACACATGATTTAAAATATGGGACTATGACCATTTACCCAATTTTAGCCTGAAAATTGCCCACTTACTCCACTAAGAGTTTTTTACTCCCATTTACACAATTTAATATTTAATGGCAGTTTTACCCTTAACTCTATTAATTAATTACATTTGCATCTCCTTATCTCTCTCCACTCTCCTGATCTGCTCTTTCTTTCTCATCCCCCATTCTCTCTCTCTCTCTCTCTAACCCATGGCTTCTCTGAAATCTTCAAAACCAGACCGTCGGCACTCCTACTCGGCGATCGTATCCGACCTCCTCCCCTCGCTTCCCTCCCAAAGCGACACCGCCAGAGACCCGAAGGCCAAGGCGGGGCTGCAACTCAAACGATCGTCTTCAGTCTCAGACTTCTCGCCTACGGCGAGGACTCCGGTGAGAAAGGAGGAGGCAACGACGTTAGTGTTTGTGTGGATATTGGATCCGGCCGAAGAGATCGGCGTCGGCGCTGGCGTATGCATCGTTGTCTGCGGCGGCAGTGGCCTCGCCTTTGGACTTGTTACTCTTCTTGGCCTTCTTCACCGTCGACTTGGTGTCCTTGGACGACGAGTAGTTCGCCGCCGCCGTCACCCTCCATGGGCCGTTGGACCTTGGGCCCGTCGCTGTTGCACTTCGAAGAATCGTTCGTAACATTTCGCACTCTTCACTCCCTCTCTGTCTTTGGGGTTTTGGGGAGAAGAAGAAGAAAGAGGCTACTGGGAGATTGGAAATTTCACACTTCTTTGGGCCTCTTTTGAGTTTAGCTTGTCCAATTCAAATTGGGCCTAGATTTTGAAGCGGTGAGAGAGGAGCAGGAATAAATTTGAAGCAGTGCAATGTAACTGTGGGGTTTGTTTGATGGTCTACTGGGGGCAGTAGACACATTATTGGCCCCCAATAGACTTCGATATGAGGGACAGGGATCACTATAGTGTGGTGTTTTGATAAGTTACCTGTTGTTATTTGTGTATAAAAGTCAAATTATCTGTGAATCTTACAAAATGGTGTATTTTTGGTGGTCTATTGGGGGGCAGTAGAGACACTGGACTTTGTATAGGGGGGCAATAATATGATTACTGGGGGGCAGTAATATGATTATAAATTGATCAATCGTTCCTGTAGTGTATTCACTTTGGTTTTGGGAGTTCATACAATTCACTGGACGGCAATAATATGATTTTTGGGAGGCAATAATATGATTACTGGGGGGCAGTAATATGATTACTGGGGGGCAATAATAGCCGGATTCCAGATTCCAGTCACCGGTCGCCGGAATCCGGTCATCGTTCGCCGGAGTCCGGTCGCCGGAGACCGCGCCGGCCACTGGTCACCGGAGCACAGCAAGGTGGAATGTGACTTCTCTCTCTAAGTGAGAAAGAAGGAGAGGGCAAAAAAGTCTCAAAAAAAAAAGAAAAAAGAATTAATTGGGTAAAGGGGAAATAATCCATTAGAGTGTTTTAGGTAAATGAGGTTAAAAAACAGTTGGTGGAGCAAGTGGGCAATTTTTAGCCTAAAATCAGGTAAATGATCATTTTCCCTTAAAATATTAATACATTTCACATACTCACATACATAATTTGAAATCTTTTGTGGCCTTGCAAGGGCCAATTCCAGTGGGCATAAAAATATTAATACATTTACTAATTTAAAAAGAGGGCTTTGTGGTAGGAAGCATTATAGGCCATTTACTAATAGATATATTGCAATTACAATTCAATATCTCAGGATGAAAACCGTGTGAAAAAGTAGGAATAAAGGTGCGTATACGTGAAGTCAAATCAACTAGATATAATAACGTTTTCTTATCTAGGTAACCGCACAAATCAAATCAAACATCTCGATTGTGTATCTCCATAGTTAATTTTTTTAATTGTCTTCTTTATTATAGTAAGGGAGCTAGGTTTTATTTTGCTTGTATTGTTTTCGGCCACAGAGCCGATCTTTTGAAAGCAGAACAATGCTTGCAATTGCATTCAATATCTTTCTTTCTCCTAGGATGAAAACCGTGTGAAGAAGTAGGGGTAAGGTGCGTGTAGGTGAAGTCAAATCATACAGATAATAACGTTTTCTTATGTTGGTAATTGCACAAAGTCAAATCAAACATCTCGATTGCGAATCTCGGTGTGTATATCGGTTGAGTACCCAAACTGATTTGGGATGTTTTTAATCATGTGGGTTTTTTTTTTTTTTTTGTAACCATTCATTAATGTGAAGAAAGGTTACAAATAAATTAGTCAGATTAGATGCACAAAGCACAGCTGGTTAATTAAAAACAAAAAACAGCTCGATAAGCTCTTGCAATAATATAGAAGAGTAATTAGTGGGGAGTATTGGTTGGAGGGAGATGACTCCGTCATTTGCGACTGAAAAGAGTTATTGAATTGCCAACCCAAGAATAGTAAAATGACCAACATCATGAGTTTGAATTATTGAAAGGACTACTTTTGCTACAGAAATAATAACGTTTTCTTATCATGGTAACCGCACAAATTCAAATCTCGATTGCGTATCTCAGTAGCCACACAAATGTAATAACCATGCGACTAGATTGAAGTGAACACCTTCAGTATTGCAACAAAAGATATATGCTCAAATGTGAAGTATGACTTCCACAAGTGCAGTGAAATAAGACGGCAGATTCTAGTATGTGATAGTAGAGAATAATTGCAATTTGGAAAATGGGTTTTTAGCCTACCATGGGAGATGCTCTATGCCATATTTCCATTAATATTAAATGAAAACATTTATTGCACCAATTTGAAAGAACATGTCTGTTCAATGTTCAATTCAAATTCAGTTAACATGTTTGTTCAGTGTTAACTTCAAATTCAATCAACATGTCGGTTCAGATTATTTCCTTTAAATAGGATTGAAATGCCCTTAGTTGTTGAGAATTAGTTTGAAAACCACAATTACCTTTTACATTTTCTGGAGAGAAAACACTAAAAATTTTCGTCAGATTTCAAAGGTGACTGCATGTTTTGTTATATTAATTTTAATCTACCAAACAATTTTCTTTCTTGGGTTTGTTTATCTGTCTTAGATAACTGTTGGATTGTCCCATTTAAAAAAAAAAAATGTTGGATACATTCATATTCTGTTTTAAGTAACGTCTGTATTGACAAGGCCTTGTCCCTACCTGTTGGTGGTTGCTTTTGCGACGTTGAAAATTTTTTGATTTAAATGATGAGTTCAGGGAAAGGCAAGCAAATGTTTGAAGAGTATAATTGCGATCTCAATGACAGTGACGCTGGAGCACCTGTTAGTAAGAAAGTCAATACCTCGTCTGGGGTTGACAGTGAATCTAGCAGTGATGACTCGGATTATGACACTGAAACAAAATGTTGGTTGAAGAAATTCTGTGACGATTTTATGAAATAGACCACGTGGCACTGTCCCGCATGTAGAAATGTTAGGGGGCAATCTCATGTGTACAAAACCTTAAACTCCCTGATTCAACATGCTAAAAGTACTCGACAGAGACAGAAGTTACATCAAAAATTTGCAAGCGAATTGGATTATAGGGTGAAGAACAAGGAATTACAGCGCACTAGCGATGCTGAAAATGGGGCAATGGATCATTGGGTAGGTTTAAAACATGTAGAGAACCATGGAAAAATTGACTGGCCTCCAATGATCAATGACGAAGAGAACTGTGGCCAAATTATCTGGCCTCCAATGGTCTTAGTCAGGAATACTAATGTAATTGATAGCGGTACACATGCGGCAATAGGTATGGGAGTTCCGGAGCTTTCGAAGTACTTTGGCGCTTATCCGTATCAGAAAGGAAGCCACTCGTACGGCCCATTTGGACATCGTGGGATGAGCATTTTAATTTTTGAAAGGTCGGCAAAGGGTTATTTTGAGGCTAAGCGTCTGGATAGCGATTTTGCAGAGCAAGGATTTGGAAGGGATACTTGGAATGAGCACGCTGTTAATGCTGGTAAACGACAGCTTTACGTTTACATGCCAAATCCAGAAGAGTTGGTGAATTCAACAAGCATCACAAAAAGGGGTTGAAATACAAGATGAAGTCATACGAGGATATGGTCTTGAGGCCACTAAGGAGGCTGATCGAGGAGTAGAAAGAATAAAATCTAAATTTGTTTTATCTTAAGAACAATATTTTTAATTTTTGTTGGTCCATGAATGGTCTTTTTATTTGTAATATTTCTTGCATGTTGTGTTTTAATTTTGTTTTTGTTTGTTCACAACTGGTCTATCCCTTACTTATCTATATTATTATTAAGAGAAGAGACTTTGTTAGCCAAAATCTAAAATTTTGACAGAATTGACCCTAGAAGATTAATAAACTTTGAGAATTAATTAAATCACAAGGATAATTTAGACATTTACAAAATATATTTTTATTCAAATTTTTTTTTAAATACCCACAACCCACATTTCTCTCTCCCATTTTCTTTTCTCTACAATAACCAACTCTTTTCTTTTTTATTTTCTGAAAAAAAATAATAATAATAACTTACACATGCAGACCATGTGTGGAGAAATGCTAGTATATCTAAACTAGAAGAGTGTCAACCGAAACAGAATGACAAAATTTCCAATTCACACAATAAAAGAATAACAAACTTCACGCGAGTCCCGCGCCTCTTTATGTCATAAAATAATGGTCGGTTAATCTTGCAATTGTAGCGGGAACTTGAAATTAAACTCCTGCCGATGGCTTCCGCCTTCTATTATTAAAAGGATTATTCATAAACAGGGAAGTTTCTTGAGAAGCAAACCTGTCCCTTAACGTATGGTCATAGAAAACCTGACTCTTACTTTACAAGGCTGCATACATAATTACATATAACAATGCGTTATTCTTTTTTTCATTTTTTTGACAAGAAACAATGCATTCATCTTTTTTTTTTTTTTTTTTTTTTGGTCTGAATACAATGCATTCATCTTAGGAGTGCATCAGAGTGTCCGTAAATGTAACCTTGCCTTTGCATCTGTAGCATAGGTCTAGCAATGGTGGAATGATTTTCAATTTGATTGAAAATTTACATAAAATACAAATTTTACAGATCGGCCCCACTTACAGAAAATACAAGGAATAAAAAACAAAAAAAAAAGTGGAGCAGTATTCTCCACATTCTGTACAACGAGTGCCGACCTAGGTATCCATACACCCGCAAATACGTTTTTGGTATTATCAGTTTATCCACTTGCTTGGAGTCTTGTAGACGTGGGAATTTGAAATGAATGCAGTTAGAATGATTCATTAGGAAGAGGATCAAGGATGCTATGTGGATACAGTTGGAGCATTTCACATGCGCCGAAGGGGTTTTATCTTGGACGTCGGAAGCTTTTGAGTTCCCCTTGACAAAGTAAAAAAGAATGCTATGTGGATAAACAAAAGCCAGTGATTTTGGAGAAATTAGGGTGGACTGGTAGTATATATCAGTTGATGGGTTATTGTTTGTGTATTAGGGTATGGGCTATTCTTTGTTAGTCTATAGTTCTTGGCATATCTTTTTCTATTCTTTTATCTTATACTAGTCTTCCTGCACGCGCAAAGGTCTGCGTTTGCGCGTGCGATTAACTTGTTTCTTTTAACTACTTTCGGTTTAAACACTTTCGGGTCCACGAAGGCACGAATGTTCTAAACAACATCTCTTTAGGTTAAACCATCAAGACTGTAATTAATTGCTTATTTTTATTTCTCCTAGGATGAAAACTGTGTGAAAAAGAAGAAGTAAAGGTGCCTGTACGTGAAGTCAAATCAACCAGATACAATAACGTTTTCTTATCTAGGTAACCGCACAAATCAAATCAAACACCTCGATTGTGTATCTCAGTAGTAGTGGCAGTTGGGCTGGAATTATTAATAGCATAACGTGAGACACAATAATATAGATAGAGTAATTAGTTGGAGGCAGATGACTTCACCATAAACTTGAATTATTGAAAGGACTGATAACGTAAACAATTAAACCACTGCCTAAAACCACTCTATTATTTTCTTGGTAAAGGAAGGCATGCAGATGTTCCGAGTTTTACCATAACCATCTCGACCTGCCAACAGCCCGGACCATTATTTTATGACTCGCGGGAGTATTCTTTCTCCTTTTATTTTGTGAATTGGATATTTCAGTTTAAAGATGTGCTAATAATTGAGGGATATTTTGGTTAAAAAAGATTCTGTTTTGGTGACAAACTCTCATCTAGTATAGATATAATTTAAGTAGTGGATAGACCAGTTGTGAACAAGCAAAAAAAAAAATTAAAACACGACAAGTAATGGATGACCAACAGTGAAACGGTATTGTTGGGGCGTGACGCTCTTCTGCTCACAGAAGGTATGTGAGAGCAAGGGGATAAATATTCTGGTATGTGATAGTAGGGAATCCAAATTGCAATTAAAATTGGTTTTTAGCCTACCACGGGAGACACTATGCCATATTTACATTATTATCTTCGTAAAAGCACCGGTTGAAGGCATGCAAGATTTCCGAGATCGCGCATTAACTCTATCCATGAGTTCCGCATTAATCTCGACCTTCCAACTGCCATTAATCTCATGCCATATGTGAGATTGATAGTCTTACACCAGGTAAGTTTCCTCAGATTGGTCTTCCGTGCACCTTCATTTGTGGCTCTTTCACTACGCTGTACCTTCATTTATCTCCAAAACTTTAGCCATTAATCCCGACCTTCCAACTGCCCAATCACGGGTAAAGCCACACGAGCTTGGCCCTATATGATGTAGGACGAGAATGGACCCAGTTTAGCCGAAAAACCATAAAAGTAAAGAAGCGGTGTAGAATCAAGAAGAGTGATTGGAAAATAGGTAACTCACGCGTAATCAGGTTACTAGCTGCTGGAATATTAAAGAAGATTTGGTTTTGGACTTTTCGGGTTTCTCGTGTGAAAAGTCAGGTTTTGATTTTGAATCAGATTTGACTAACTTTTGGCCAGAATGTCCGTTTGAGACGCATGATAGCTTTCCAGAATGGGAACGACGAGATCTTCAAGACTCACTTTAGTGAGCCCTATCAGATTTAGGCCAAAATGTATCGTCTTAATTATCCGATTCGCGATTTCATATTTTTAGGTTAGTTTTACATTCTTTTTATTTTAGGTTTTCTAGTTTATTTTGGATTTGTTTTGTTTTAATCCGTGGGCTTTAGG
>BDJD01005964.1:147974-168953 GCA_002564525.1 Rosa multiflora
TAGTTTTACATTCTTTTTATTTTAGGTTTTCTAGTTTATTTTGGATTTGTTTTGTTTTAATCCGTGGGCTTTAGGGTTTCATTGTTAGTCGCCCTAGGGTTTCTTTTCCCATATATAAGCAACCTTAAACGGCTGCAGAACTATTTTTTATCATATTATCAATCAAAATTGAGAGTTTTCTCTTTTATCTCTGGTGGACTCCAGAATCTTTGTTTTAGGTTTATTGCTTGTAAACCTAGGGTTACTTCCGCCCGCGTCACTATAAATAGCCTCATTTGGGTTAAGAAACAAATCATACCAACAAGATGCTGAGGATAATCTACCTCATCTTAATAGTTTCGATAAAGTCTTTTCCTCTCAATATAGCTTTCAGCTCTCAACCTTTAGGTTTTATAGTGAAATCTCATGCCTGTGATATTTTCCATTTCCCTAATACTTTTGTCCACCCAACTCAACTTTTCCTTGATGGCTTTAGGGTTGAGGGTTTAGGGTTTAGGAAGCACTTTAGGGTTTAAGGTGGGTTTGGGGGGCCGCTGAAAATAAATGTTGGAAAGACATGTTAGATCAATGGATCACAAACTACTCTCCATGGTAGTGATCTTGCAGGCTTTAATGGCATCTGTAATATTGGTTGTTTCGGAAATTATTCCAGCTACCAGTTTGTTGTTAAGACCCTCAAGTAGGTGCTCATGAAGGAAAGAGTTTTGACTACCAATATTGGTTGTTTCGGAAATTATTCCATCTACCAATTTGTAGTTAAGACCCTCAAGTAGGTGCTTATGAGAAGGAAACAGTTTTGACTGCAGCAGAGCTCATAGTACTTGGTCAGAAGGGGTTTCAGAAACAGGGGATTTATGATTAAACCATTGTAGATGACATTGATGTTCTCTATGCCGCACACTTCATCAAAAGGGGCAACAGACTCTGAAAGCTTGATTCCTTCCAAAACTTCACAACTAGCATCTTCAGTGTCATCTTCAAATAGATCCTGTTAGGATTGCGGCTCAATATCTAATTCCTTGTCTGTTTTGGATTCTTGACTTCTGAAGGCTTTGGGTAAGCTATTCTAGTGTATCTAGGATTTATGGAGTTTTTCCTTAGAATTAAGGCCTCGTTTGGTTCGTGGAAAGGAAAGTAGTTCATTTGTCTTTCCTATGGGAAGGGAAATGAATTTTCCGAAGAACTTTCTATTCCGATGTTTGGTAATGTAAGGAAAGTTACCCGGAAAGTTGTTAAAAAGTATGTAATTAATGGAATAAAATAATATGTTGTGAGTAATAAATGCAAGGAAAGAAGGGGGGGGGGAAGTGATTCCTTTGGAGTATGGAATGAACCATTTTCCTCCCTATTTTCCCTTGCTTCAGGAAAGTATTTCATTTCCTTTTGCATCCCAAACACAGGAAATGAACAACTTTCCTTTGCTGATGCTTACTTTCCGCGAACCAAACGAGGCCTAAAGGTTTAAGATTACCTTCTATGATTCTGAATCTTATTGTAAGTCTGACTAATTGTGAGCCTATAAATATGACCTTAAAGGCATAGCTTTAGGTGTGGATCAATTGAGAGTTCTGATAATTTGAGAGATTTCAGAGAGTTGCAAGCTTTGAGAGATCGGGTGTATTTGGGAATTATCTGTTGAGAATTGGGGTTGTTAGGAGAGAGGTTATTTGAGTGGAAGAACCAAAACATTCTTTAAAAGTTTGTAATCTTCTTCTCATTTAGTGGATCCACCATCATCATCACCCGGGGAAGTAGGTCAACTGTTTGACAGAACCTCATCAACAATCTTGTGTTTGCTTGTATAGTTTGTTATTACTGTCTTCATTCGGTTTCAGTCTTGGGCTAGGGAATTCAGAAGGTGACCCGAATTTCCTAACATATCCGACACTGTACAACGTTTACTATTACAGGCTACGGTTTTGTTCCTTTGAATAACTCCATCAGGATTTTCCACTTATGTAGGTTCCCTATTATCATTGGAGGGTGTATGAGGTGTTTTGAGTAAGAGTGGTGATAGTGGAGGTGAAGGAGTGGAAGTTGTAGTTAATCATTTTAATTGTCTTCTTTATTATGGTAAGGGAGCTAGGTTTTATTTTGCTTGTATTGTTTTCGGCCACAAAGCCGCTCTTTTGAACGCAGAACAATGCTTGCAATTGCATTCAATATCTTTCTTTCTCCTAGGATGAAAACCGTGTGAAGAAGTAGGGGTAAGGTGCGTGCAGGTGAAGTCAAATCATATAGATAATAACGTTTTCTTATGTTGGTAATTGCACAAAGTCAAATCAAACATCTCAATTGCAAATCTCAGTGTGTGTATCGATTGAGTACCCAAACTGATTTGGGATGTTTTTAATCATGTGGGTTTTTCGTTTTTTTCTTTTTGTCTTTTTTATTTTGTAACCATTCATTAATGTGAAGAAAGGTTACAAATAAATTAGTCGGATTGGATGCACAAAGCACAGCTGGTTAATTAAAAACAAAAAATAGCTCGATACGCTCTTGCAATAATATAGAAGAGGGGAACGGATTCTATGCACCGTCAGTGCAAATGCACTGACGGATATTTTAATATCAAAAAACAATCTCAGCCATTCATATTTGGGATCAGTTATCTATGTAATCTGAGCCGTCTGAACATACAAACATTTTATTAACAGACGTTAACTACAAAAAACTCAGTCAAGAAGGTAAAATATATCAAAAGAGTAAACCATGGTGAGTTTTGAAATTAAACCAAGAGAGAGAGAGAGTTGAACAGTCGGATCGACGGCGAATTAAACCAACACAGAATGGCGATATCATTATATCAAGACGAATCGCTCTTTCTCTGGTTTCAATTTCAAAACTCCAACACTACAAATTCAGAAAGAGAGTGAATTGTGGCGGGATTGCAGCATGGACGGCAGTCTTAGTCGGAGCCGGCGGCGATCAAGCCGACGGTGACAACAATCCCAATTCAATCCCACTGATATTCAAATGGGAGCATCTTTTAACTTGTCCAGTGGCTTCGACTTGAAGGAAGTCGAAGAAGAATGGAACAATAAGCAAATCTGATATTCTGGGTTTTCTGGGTATTGTTGAATCTGATTCATGGCAGAGCTGCAATATGAATATATATATATAAAAGAAGGCACATATCTCACTAGGTATAGTTGGCACAGCGGGAGATGCATATGGTCACTCATGCGCATACCAATGCAAGATCGAACCACAACATTGTTTTTTTTTTTTTTTTTTTTTTTTTTTAAATTTTGTGTGTTTATCTTTTTGTTTTTTTAATAAACTACGATACTTGAAAAAGACTTCAAAATACATATATAAAAATACATTAATTAGTTTTTCAGTTTTTTTTTTTCATAATTTTTATTCATTTTTTGTGTTTATCTTCTTTTTTTTCTTCTAATAAATTACGATACTTCAGTAAGACTTCAAAATATATAAATATGCAAACTATATTAGTTGTAAAAAGATGAAGTAAAAATATTTCATGGACATTTTATTTAACTTTGAATACCGTTTTCCTCTCTAGGTTCGGGCCGCTTCAACCTCAACTCTGTAGTTGTTGTTTTCTCTTTAATAAACTACATACTTAAATAAAATGTTGTTGTTTTAATTATTAAAAAATATATATATATATAATTTCATTACTTGCTCGACCTCTTCTAAAAAAACAAATAAATAAAAAACTTCTTTACAAACTTACCGTGCTTAAATAAAATTTTAGTTCCTCTCATGTTAGTTTAATAGATTATAGTTGACAATGTGGATTGATACCTAAACAAACACTAAAGAGGGTAAACTTTTTAGCGTAGCCATTTTGTGTCATGCTGATCGCATCCAACGGTCAAATTAACAAATTTATCTGTTGTTCACGTTGTCTGTCTTGGAATATATACTTTTGTATATAACCAATGAAAAAATTTGACCACACTAGTAGGCATGTAGAGCTTTCGTGCGATTTGAAACATCGATAATGAGATACAAAAGATTTGCCATTGTTACATATTTACCACATAGTAACACGAGCCATGTGAACAAATTTGCCCTGTCTGTCATCGTTTAGGCCTTATTGAGATGTTCAACCATTAATTATGGTCATTACCAAAAAAAAAAAAAAACCTTCTTTTTTTCTAAACAGATATTAACAAAACATTGAAAATTCAATTTTCAAAAAGCTAGTTTTCAACTATGATTGTACAAATTTTCTACCTAGGAGCTCATTTGAGTTAAATTGCTTATTAAAAATTCTAATGAATAAAACGGTAAAAATGTATATTAGGTTGACCACATGGATCGAGATCACATAAAGGATGAATGTGGCTAATTACCATATGCATATAAAATCCCGATGATCACATCCAACGGTCAATTTGACCAATGTCTTTTTCGTCGACCATGTTCATTTTGAAAGGCATATAAATTTATATTTAAACAATGAAGAAGTCAGATAATCCTAGTAGAAATATCGAAATTTAGTTGACATGAGAAATTAAAAATGAAAATTGGTGGATTCAACCTTGTCCATTTATCTACCATGCAGTAAGTAATATCACTAATATGCTTAATATGAAACAAAAATTGGCCTTCTACACCATCATTTCGGCTATGATTGAGGCAGTCAACTCTCATTCAACTAATTATAGAAATATGATTTTTCTCAAACGCTGATAGCAGTTGTGTTACAACTCCAATTTTCAAGAGGTACAGTTTAAGACCACATTCTCACATGGCCGAGCTCTATCTACCAATGTAAAAATGTTCAGTCCGGCATCCACTCTAGATCTCAATTAAACTAGTCTTCAAAACTTGAAATGAATAAATATAAGCGTATAAATGTAGATTTGGTTGATCACGTAGATCAATATTGAAAGTAGGATGATAGGGCTAAGAATTTTACCTTATTCATGTAATATCTAAAGATCGGATTGAATGGTTGGTTTCAACTTGGCATACCGTCTTAATTAAATTGTTCTTTGAGAAATCTAATAAATTAATACATGAATATAAATGTATCTTAGTTGACCAATTAAATCGAGGTTGAGGCGAGGATCAAATTGGCTGAGATATTTACTAAATACATAACATATCTTATTCATCGCATCAAATGGTTTGTTTGATTACTTCCTTTACCGCTATTCATCTGATTTCTAAGGACTAAAGATATACATTTATTGATAATCATAACAAGCATATTGGAATTTCTTGCGATTCAATAAATAAAAAAAGCCTACATAAAATTAAACTTGACATTCTCTCTCAATTCATCATATTTGCCTACATAAAATTTAAAACCTGACGTCCTCTCTCACTTCAGTTTTTCTTTAATAAAACTAATTAAAAACGTACATTTGATTGATCACATGAATCAAGGATGAAACGAAGATGAAAACTGCTTAAAAAAATTTGGGGTGGAAACTCTTTACAATTTAGTATTTTATTTTTATTTCTTTTCTTGACATTGTTTAAAATACTGAAATATACTGAAAAGTATTTCTAAATGTGGGTGCTTTTAAATATTAATAATATTGATAATGTTTTTATTTCTTTACAATATTAAAACTAAAAGTCAAGAAAAAAGTGAAAACTTGGAAAAAGAATGACGAGAGCCGAGAGAGGATGCCCGCGTAAGCTGGCAGAACTTAAAATTTTGCGAAAAATTTAACCAAATTTTAAATGGTTGTTTAATTTAAGGCGGGAAAATATTCAGATCAACTTACAATTCCCGCTATCTACTTTCATATTCCCTCAATTTGATTCAATTAAAGGAAAAAAAAAAATCAAAATACGCTATCCCTAGCTTTAATTCGTTCATATTCTCCCATTATCCATCTTCTTCACACCCAGATTGCTAGAAGATTCTCTCTCTCGTAGCAAATCCAAGGCACCTCTCTCGGCTCCCACATTTAGAGAGAGGAGACTTCAGTTTCAGTCACTTCCTGAATTGATGTCTCCGATCTTTTGCCCTTTTCAGGTTTATTCCTGATAGGCTTTCCCATTTCTTTTCGAGTTTCTATTGTAAATTTATTTCAATCATGTAATTTGAACTTGAAAAATGCTCTTTACCATACAACGAAAATTTTATGCTTTTGATACGAATTCGAATAAGGCTATGTGGGTTAGTGACTATGATATACCAACAAATTGACGCTGTCAGAATATTGATTTTGAACTATGGATCAAGTGGACAGTTCATGAAATTCTAGTTATAGTTTGATACTTTTCCTTGTATCTTTCTTGTAAAAGAAACTAAAAGCCAGATGCCCAAGTAGGTTACATTCTTGCTGATCTAGTTTATATATCTTTATCATGCCATTTCATCCTCCTGCGAATTTTGGTGCAGATATAAGGCACATGGATATGCCTTTGAAAAGAAACACAACCTTGCTAGTCCCTTGAAGTGGAAACGCGACTTGTATGAGATTATGCAGGATGCAATTATGTTCACTGCCTAATTAAATCTTAAACTGATGGAACATTGGTTGAATTTAATTCACATTGTTGGGATGCGAATCCTTCACAAGGAAGTTGGTATGTGTAGATTCTGAATTCACGAGGCTTTTCTGAACAATAATGCAGAAGCTATGATGATTATATTCTTCATGCATGTATCTATGCATGTATTATTTTAGCTCATGTTTTTCCATGTGCTTGAATGTTATCTATTGTGATTGTAGATGAAAATGTGCCAAGTGAGCTGAAGAAAGTTATCGTGCAAGCTTGAATGGATGAGAAGCTTACTCAAGTTGAGTTTGCTCAAGTAACACTCTCCATAGATAGACAAAGCAGAGAGAGAACCCGAGTTGCAACATGCAGTGAGGCAAGGAGAGGATCTGGTATTAAAAGAGAATCAGGCCATCTGTAACGTACTAACTACATCAATATATTGATCTATATTAACACTATGGAAGAATCATTGTTGGATGAAACTGCTGGAATGCTCCAGTATCAGAGTATGAAGAACAGGCTGTGAAAAAGATGTCTACACATGGCTCTTGAACTTTTTGCCTATCTTGAAGACTTTTTTTTTTTTTTTTGATAAAAGCCTATCTTGAAGACTTGAACAAATGCTGTTTACAATTTATTTAGCTATCTCTGTACGTGTCTGTTTTGTAGTTAATCAACTTGAAGATCGAGTCCCATGTATTGGTAATCATTTGGATTTTTGTTTAGTTATATTCTTTGGGAAAATATAGCATGTACTTGTGTAAATTTACTTCTTTGATCCATCAAAGTTACCCTTTTGTTTTTGAAATTGAATGGTTTAATAACCAAATAATAGACTTTTTACAACAATTGAGATAAGCAAATGTAACTGATCGAATTGAGAGGAAACGTAACAAATTGATACTTGAGTCAGGGCTGATGTTGCATACAAGAGTTCAAAAGAAAAAGACGTTGTCCAAGACTCAAAAAAGGATAAATAGTGCAACAACTCATGTATAGAAATAGTCAATGATCAATTTACATATTGGTAGACAACACCTATTGTTGGTTTTGCAAGGTAAACTACACTGTAATGTATAGACAAGAGAAACAAGTTCTAGTGTTATACAGCACTTGGACTTTGTGCTGATGACAAGGCATCCTGGGTATTTTCTCAAGACAGCAGCTGAGCAGCATGGTTTTCTTTTAGACTGAGGACCACCGACCACCCCATTCTTCTTTGAGGATAATTACCTGGACCTGGAGTCATTGAGATGAGTTCTCTTCTAGAGAACAATTGTGTGTACTGCTCTCTTTGCAATTGGATTAAAACAATATTATAGTATTATTCATACGATAGGGGCATCAAGGATTTCAAAGTTGAGCTTGGTCTTTATATACAGCATACGGGTTAGTTATCAAAACGGCTAAACCTCAGCGCTTACCATTTTGTAGTTGCTCCGGCCAGGCGACGAAGAAATCTCGGCGATTCACCTTGACCGGAGGCTGGGAAATCATGGGTTTATTCGATTACCACGACCTCTGGCCTCTACTGTCCAGCCCAATCGGGCTGTGGGGATCTCTCCGACCCGAGTCATGTGTTGTGAATCTGGCTAGAGTCATCTGTTGGGGACGTTTTAGTTGGGGTAAAAATTATTTTTACTCCACTGCAGATTTTTTGTCTCAATTTCGTTGTTTGTTGACTAACTGAAGATTAGCTAACGTCTGCCATCCACTAACGGCGCACGTGACCACGTGCTGTCAGTGCATTAACTCGTAGGTGCACAGAATACACTCCCTATAGAAGAGTAATTAATGGGGAGTATTGGTTTGAGGGAGATGACTTCGGCATTTGCGACTGAAAAGAGTTTATTGAATTGCCAACCCAGGCATCGTAAAATGACTGACATCATGAGTTTGAATTATTGAAAGGACTGCAGAAAGGTTACAAATAAATTAGTAGGATTGGATGCACAAAGCACAGCTGGTTAATTAAAAACAAAAAACAGCTCGATACGCTCTTGCAATAATATAGAAGAGTAATTAATGGGGAGTATTGGTTTGAGGGAGATGACTTCGTCATTTGCGACTGAAAAGAGTTTATTGAATTGCCAACCCAGGCATCGTAAAATGACCAACATCATGAGTTTGAATTATTGAAATGACTACTTTTGCTACAGATATAATAACGTTTTCTTATCATGGTAACCGCACAAATTCAAATCAAACATCTTGATTGCGTATCTCGGTAACCACACAAATGTAATCATGCGACTAGATTGCAATTAATTTCTACAAAGTAAAATTAAGGAACCAAAAAATTATACAACAAAGTTCTCAGGAAAAAAAAAAAAAAAAAAGAAGCATAACGACTCTTATGCAGCGGGAACTTGAAATTAAACTCCCGCCGATTGCTTCCGCCTTCATGTAGATTATTCATAAACAGAGAAGTTCTTGAGAAGCAAACTTGTCCCTTAACGTATGGTCATAGCAAACCTGACTCTTACTTTACAGGGCTGCATACATATAACAATGCATTCATCTTAGGAGTGCATCAGAGTGTCTGTAAATATAACCTTGCCTTTGCATCTGTAGTATAGGTCTAGCAATGATGGAACGATTTTCAATTTGGTTGAAAATTTGCATAAAATACAAATTTTACAGATCATCCTCACTTACAGAAAATACAAGGAATAAAAAACAAAAAAAAGTGGAGCAGTATTCTCCAATCTCCACATTCTGTAAAACGAGTGCTGACGTAGTTATCCATACACCCGCAAAGACATTTTTGGTATTATCCGTTTATTCACTTGCTCGGAGTCTTCAGTCTTGTAGACGTGGGAACTTGAAATGTATGCAGTTAGAGGTGGGAACTCTCTTCCATAATTATCTCTTTATTTATTAATTTATTTTTTTTATAACCTGCTCAATGATGTATTTTTCTGTTTTTAATCTCGGTTTTAATTTTACAACTCAAATGAAAGAGTGAGAGCTGTGTGGTTACCAACATACGCAATCGAGAGGTTTTTTGATTTTTTTTTTTCATTTTTATGAATGAATTGTGCCGCATGTATACATGTCTACTGGTAACCAAAGCTCTACGGTCAGTAAAGAAAGGCGACATTTTATCTGTTAATAAACTATTTTCCATTTCCATCTCCCTAATACTTTCCTCAACCCTACTCAAATTATGGAGCTACGATGTTCCCCTTTGGCTTAATGCTCCTACTTTACAAGGTCTGAGTTCACCTACAAGCTCTTGCTCCTACTTTACAAGGTTTTCATCTCATGAGAGAGAAAATTATGAATTGTAATTGCAGTGCTAATATTGCATCTGTAGGAATGGTTCAGCAAATGAAAGGGACATTGCTTGATGAGTTTTAGGTTTCGCACTTCTCAAAAACCAAATGAAAGGATGCCACTGTATACCTTTTTCGCACTTCTCAACATATTATTTTCAGACGATTTATCACCTCTCTTTCATTAGGGGAGAGGATCCTCTCCTGCGCAAGCATATCACCTGAGCTTCTTGAGCTTTATATCAGATGATGACACATTTCCATTGTTGAATCTAATGGTCCACAATTCCTCCTTTTATTTCCCTCCTCATTTCCTTCATTCTCTCTCTCTCTCTCTCTCTCTCTCTCTCTCTCTCTCTCTCGACTCCCCTCACCCTCTCTCACCTCCCACACTCTCTCTCTCCCCCCCTCGGAAGAGAAAGTCTAAGAAACCCACAAAAGTGAAAACTACCATGGGTTGCCTGATGCATTTCCCTCTAAAGATTTAGGCAATGAAAACTAACGTCCGTTTCACAGTGAATATCCTGAACTTGAAGATGTTGCACACAGTTGCTTTTTCCATTGTTGAATCCAATGGTACACAATTCCTCCTTTTATTTTCCTCCTCATTTCCTTCATTCATTCTCTCTCTCTCTCTCTCTCTCTCTCTCTCTCTCGTTCTTGTTCTTCCATTGTTGGGTTGAGCTAAAGCGGGGAGCTGCAATGGGGAACGGTGGGAGTTGCTTGGAAGAGAAAATCTAAGAAACCCACAAAAGTGAAAACTATCATGGGTTGCCTGATGCATTTCCCTCTAAAGATTTAGGCAATGAAAACTAACATCCGTTTCACAGTGAATATCCTGAACTTGAAAATGTTGCACACAGTCGCTTTTTCCCTGATGATTAAGCTATACAGCCTATACCCAAGGCAACAATCAGATTACTTTGCTAGTTTTCATTTTCTGGTTTACATTTATATTATTTCTTCAAGCATATAGCTAAGGAATATAAAAAAAATGCATTATGTGTATTCAATATGTATACATATCAAAGTTTACAGGCCAGTGGCTTTACACAATAAGAAAATACAAAATCTTGATCTGAGGTGTTCAAGTGGACTTTTGATTCAGTCTTGGTTGACAAATATTTGAGATGTTGTGTGCCAACGCTTCCTCATCCCCCCTTCAAATATATCTTGATCTGAGTTCTTCATGTATCTCTGCTTCATGTATCAGGGGTTTAGGCTCAAAGTCCCCCCCTATATTTAGTTTAATTAATCAAGGCTTAAGGGTAGCCGCACAATCCCTTTATTTTCAAAAAATAAAAATAAAAACTAGCTTTTTTCATACATGCTCTGCATGTGAATAGTTTTTTATTTAAGAAAATAAATAAAATAAAATAGTTATTGTAGAGAGAAAATAGTGGGGGAGAAAAATGGGGATTGTAGGATTTTTTTTAATTTTCTTAATAAAAATCTACTCTGTAATTGTCATATTTACCCTTATGATTTAATTTATTCTCAAAGTTTTTTAATCTTTCAGGGTTAAATCTGTCAAAAATTTCCGTTTTGGCTAACAAAATCTCTTCTTTTAATAATAGTATAGATATTAATTATAAATATCAAGGGTTGAGATCATCTTATAATTGTTGGGTCATTTGCACAGTCGGTGCATGGAATTTCCTTTTATTTTGTGAAGGGGGACAAAATATTGCTTATGTTTAGGATATTCATAATGTTATGATCAACATCTTCAAGTTCAGGATATTCATTGTGGAACGGATCTGCTCGTGGCATTAAACTAATATGGCCCAAGTGTCAGGTGGGCGTAGGTGATGTCAAATCAAACCGACATAAAACGCTTCATAAATCAAAACAGCGCACTCCATCAGTCTATTGCTTATGTTGGTAACCACACAGCTCTCAAAGCAAATCACACCAACAAGATAGCTTTCAGCCTCCAACCCTTAGAGCAAGTCCACCGGTATGACTTTGCCCGGGCAAAGTGAGAGAATGATGATGTGGTGACCGGGCATGGAGAGAAACCAGCTTCCACCGGCAAACTCTTGACCAGCCAAACTTTGGCTTTCCATGACTACGGTCAAAAAAAGGGGCAAGCCCATGACTAAACTCTTGCCCGAAGTCATCCGGCTGCCAGCTCGGCCAACCACAGAACGTGGCTGATCTCACAGGGGCTGCGGAGAGAGAAGAGAAACATACGCCACGGAATTGCTTCGATCTCGGCCTGGGGGCAACGTCTGGGCCGGCTGAAGCCACGGAGTGGCCGGATGAGGTGAGGCGACCTCGGGTTGCTTCGATCTCGGCCTGGGGTTGCTTCGATCTCGGCCTAGGGGCAGCGTCCGGGCCGGCTGACGCCATGGAGTGGCCGGAATAGGTGAGGCGACCTCGGGGGAGTCGGGTCCGTGGACGGAGGACGCCGGAGGAGGGAGAAACAGGCGGGTCGGGTAGGGAGAAACGTAAACAGTAAAATAGCAGAAAAGTAAACAGTAAAAAACCAGAAAACTGAACAGTAAAAACGTAGATAAAACAAAAAAATGAACAGTAAAAAGTGTGAACAGTAAAAAGTGTGAACAGTGTTGCCCGGGCAAGAAAAAAACGGGTGCAAACCTATGTCCAATGGCAGTGAATGGTAACTTGACTGGTCGAATTTTTGACTTCTCGACTTTGCCTTTTCTTGACTACGGGTGCACTTGCTCTTAGGCTTCATAGCGAAATCTCATTCCTTCACCAGTTGTTTTGCTACTCTGTTCTATCAGAAACATCACAACAGAGAGTGGAATGGTGAAGCTCAGGTGACGATGGAAGATGGAAGCAAAGCTGCAGACTCACTATAAAAAGGACTCCATCCTTATTTACACGTGGCGAGAGAGTGCTTCAGGGACAAAAGATGGTAATCGATATCGAACCATTTGATGGTAACCAAGACAAACTTCTTCTTCTCCCAATTTTTTTTTTTGAAATCCAGTGGTAAATAGAAGAAATTGAACTCCGATTTGTGCAAAGAATCAGCCATTTTATTCTCCTCTCGGCAATGCTCCTTCAACTGAACACCATGACTCGGTAACCACCCTGGTTAATAATTTATGCAAAGTTTGAAGCATTATCATTTGGCTTCCATACACAAGTGCAAGTTCTCCTACCCTCCACGGGATTCTCAGCCAAGCTCGTTTGTGATAACTTGGTAACCACACAGCTCTCATCTGTCATACAATGTGAGAGATAGAATTTGCATTCTGCTGTCTGCAATTGAAAGATGTCTTTAGTAATTAATTTGGTGAAGAATTTCACCCGAGATTACCACCTACTTGTTGCAAATAGTTTGGGTTCAATAAACAAAAAAACAATGTATTTTTATCAAATAGCTAATAATAGAGGTTTCAATACTAGAGTACCAGCCACCACCATATTAAGAAGAGGCCTTTTGATAGTTAAAAAAAGCTATTGATTTTCCTTATTCTCATGCAAATATGTCGATTGTAATATAGGGAAATAAGGGTCTCCCGTAGAGGAATTAGTTAAACTAAATGCTTCAACAAAAGTCACAAAACGTGACTGCAGCTCCTACTAAACATCAGTCGAAAAATAAACAGAAACCTAACCAAAACAACTCAGAAAAATATGAAAATGTACGGGATGTACTAGACACACAAATCGTCCATCACACAAAATTTGGGAGTTTTTGGATGGCGTTTATTATGAAAATAAAATACAGGAAAACAAAGATCAGAAAGAAAAAAGAAACTGAACTGATTTGAGATTTGTTGATATCAAGATGATGAAACTAGTTAGGAAGGAAGTATGCACCCCCAACAATCACACACAACACACTTTGTCCAATTTACTACCAATTAACTTAGTTGAAGACGCTCAGGTTGGCTTGGTACCCTTGAACACAGCATATTACTCTTTCTTCGTATGTGAGATCGTTTCTGGCGGATAAACTAACAAAGTAAATATGAGAATTAACAACATTATTGCCGCATAATTATGCTCCTATCACCTTTGCGATTGCAGAGAGTTAATTGAATGACCTACCCAAGCATTGTCACATGACCAACAACATTATTGCTGCATAATCATGCTTCTATCACCTTTGCGATTGCAGAGAGTTAATTGAATGACCTACACAAGCATTGTCACATGACCAACAATATGAGTATTTTGAAGTATTGAAAGGACTGATAATGTTGGCTTCAACTTCAGGGAGTTTATGGTTACTCGCGTGGTTGTTTATGGTTATCAGTCCTTTCAATAATTCAAAATACCCAAAACACCCCCCTTCTGGGCAATGGTTGGTCCGCCCCACCACGTGTCCGTGCGGTTGCCCCACGCAAGATTCATTCATCCATAACCTGCTTCTTCATAATGGAAGTTATAGGAGCAAGGCTACATTACAGGGTTTCATCTTCTGAGAAAGAAAATTATTCAATGCAGTGTTAATATAGCATCTGTAACAAAGGTTCAGCAAATGAAAGGGACATTGCTTGATGAGTTCTAGGTTTCGCACTTCTCAAAAACCAAATGAAAGGATGCCAGTCTATACGTTTTTCACGTGCAGGAAATGTAAAGTCAAGTCCGATAAGGGAGTCAGTCTTCTTCTTCTTTTTGGTCAGAGATGGTGCCAGTCTATACCTTAATAGATATAAATTTGTTGATTTCAAAATCCCAATTCCGAGCTAAAGTTTATGGTTGAATGCTTCATGGTTAAAAGTGTCGACTTCTCTTTATTTTATTTGCATGGTTGTTCCATCATTTGCTGGATCTATGCTACAGATGCAAAAGCAAGGTTACAATTAATACAGCAATGCAATAATCCCCTTTCTTTTTCTCGAGATGTTTTTAAAATTTTAATTAACCAGCTGTGCTTTGTGCGTTTACCAAGATAAGAAAACGTTATTATATCTGTATGAACGCATTGTAACATCCAACCTTGTAAAGTAAGTCAGATGCGTGTAGGTGATGTCAAATCTTTGAACAGTATCAGTCTTAATGCATTTTAAGCCATTTAGGCAGTGCCTACAGCTGCATATGCTCTTATTTGGTTAGTGTGGCCGAGAACAGTGTTAAAACCACCTTGTGTAATAAAATAATCCAGAGTTGTGTAGTTAATTTCCTATACGGAATCGACATGCGTTTTGAATTGATCAGCTCTGCATTCTGTGGTAACCAAGATATGAAATTGAGAGCTTTGTCTTGCTTATGATTTGATTTCACCTACAAGCACCTGCTTGCTCCTACTTTACAAGGTTTTCATCTTATGAGTTCACCTACAAATCAAACTGGTACAGATCACTTCAATAATAAAGAGTTCAGGACTAATATTGAATTGTATTGCAGTGTTGATATTGCATCTATAGCAAAGACTCAGCAAATGAAAAGGACATTGCTTGATGAGTTTTAGGTTTGCCCTTCTCAAAAAGTAAATGGAAGGGACATTGCTTGACGGTTAAAGTCAAGCAAATGAAAAGGACAGAGTAGCTAAATTCAATTTTTAGCTATATATAACTATTTTAGAAGGAAAACTCAGCTCCAACAGAATAGCTATAGCTAAGTTAAATTTAACTTTAGCTAAAATGGTTAAATGGCCAGCTATTGCTACTGCTGCTGAAGCAACATTGTTAAATCAATAGCTATATTTCTTAACTTTTGCTTAATTTAACTAAAAGTAACTTCTACTGTTGGAGATGCTATGAAGGGGAAATATATATGTGGCTGTCCACGTAAATTATAATTTGTTATGTCTCAACTCCTGTATAAATTAAGGGGTCCAATGAGAATGAATAAGACACCTATCTACATTTACACCTATCTATCTCTCACACGTCTCTTCGCCATACAATGGAAGGTTTACCACCTTTGCTTAATAATACTACTGTAATTACAGAATGGATGTATGTATTTCCCAACTAACGGAATTGATCAATATGTCAACAACTTTAGAAATCAGTCTTAGGAGTGCAGACCTGTTAGTATCCTAATATAGGATTGCAGTAGAACTTGAATCCTAATTGAATTGCCGATCTTTGATGACGTTATGATTTATTCAATTTGCCAAACCATCCAAAGTAAAATCATCACACATAACACAAGATCTGTTGACACAGTAAAACCCTCCAAAGAGGTAAACAAATGCGGGCACTATACCGGTGAACAATCCACTATATGAATATGAAAGTACATAAAGATCTTACACAACTCATCTACTAGAACCAATCTAGTGGGCAGCGGTGACTCCTCGTCTTTGCTACTTCCCAATCAGCGACCTTGTTCTCCTTTGTCAATCTTGAGATGGCACAACTCTCACCTCGGTTGTCAATCACCTCAAGGCACAAATCATGCATGAAGTACCAACACACATGAAGCATATAACCAGAACACTTTTTGAAAGAAAAAGTTTGGGATTTGATAACCCTTCAAAAGCTAAACAAGGAACAGCTTATGAAGGATTCTCACATGAAACTTTAGCTCAATGCTTTCTGAAGATAAAGGCAGAAAACTCTCAAGAAGGCAACGACCAAATATTCTGATATATTCCACCACCTTGAACAACCCTAAGAGAAACATATATATAGGAGAGGACGAGCTAGGGTTTCTGATGTACATGGGCTTCATGACGTCTTTTAAAAAGCATGGATTAAAATACAATCATCATTTAGAAAAGCCCATAAACCAATTTAAGAAAGTTTGAATGTTTTGGATAAAACCATCTGAAAATTCTCATATCAATGCATTAGGATTGAAAGGATTTTTGCATCCTACAATAGGATTCAAAAGCAAGTTCAGTCCTAACCACTTTACAAGCATGCACATGTATGCAAGACATACCTGATTAATGAGAGTTGTACCTGAAGCTTGAAGCATTCCATTCTTTCAAGGATCTAAGAGTAGAAAGCTATTACAAGAAACATGACTCTTGGTTGTTGCGCTTAGGAAATGCCAATCAAAATAAACATTGCACTAGCAATCTCCCCCTTTGGCATTTCCTAGGCAAAACAACATATACATTTAATCATACACAATAGTTGATCATGTACTACCATGACCCAAGAAATATGAACTTCCAAGTTGTAATCTGTACACAAGAAACATAACACCCGTGAATAACAAGTGTGGTTGAAGTAATGTAAGCATAAGCATATGGAACATTAGGAACATTAAACTTTCAATCTCTCCCCCTTTTTGCCTGGAAAGGACAAAGGGACCAAAGCATATTGTGCATAAGATTTCACTCCCCCTAAATTCAATACTCATGTATTGGTAGCAGCGGAAACAAACATTAATCAGGGGGCTAGGAATAAAATGTCAAACTAATCTTGCAATAGAATTGAACCTTCAAACACTCTTGAATATCAGTATGTTATGACAACTTTCAAAAGATCAAGAGGAATAGGGTATATGTTTGAACCAAGGTAACCTGCACTTTGTAGCAGACACAATTAAGAAGAACCAAGCAGAGATGATGCATGAGACAGACCATTACCACACGCAGAGCAATCAAGCAGAGCTTTTCCAAGATAACATCAACACGAACACTTCTCAAGAGCATCAACCAGCAGATTTGAAAGAGAGCAGGTCTCAGTAACGAAACACTATTTATTTCAAAACCAAATTGAGTTAGGGTACTAAAAGTGCTATGCTGAAAAGTTAACCCAGAACATCAGAGGCTTTAGAGAGAGTATCAGGAAGAGGCACAATATATATAAATGGAGACATGATCTATGAGGGCGCATTGAACGTTGAGCAACTGATATACATTTTTTTTTTTTTGTTGTGACCCCCACTTTCCTTTTTTTTTTTTTAACAGAAAGATCATGAGTCAAACCATCCCCATTTCGACCTGAAACATACTAGCTTTACAAGGCAGGTGTCCCATCTACATTTGGTGGTAGACTGGATGTCTCCTTAAAGAACAACTGGTGTCATTACAAGAGTGATAACTCGGTCTGCATACCCCACTCAACATCTTAGGTGTGCAAGTGCAAGAGACAAAGCAAGGCTTCAGTTGCCATAAACACAAGAAGGGAGGGAAAAGAATAGGGTTTAATTCTGGACCTTTAAACACTCAAACAGCAAGAACATATTACTACAGGAGAAGGCCAAGTGATTTAACTAAATCTCGGTTCATGAGTTGCTCTTGGGGTGATAATGTACGACAATGCACATATTAGGATTGCAACAGAACACGCATCCTAAACTAGGATTGAAATAAACCTGGAATCCTAAATGCAGAAAGAGCAACAAATATGCAGATAGTCAAGTAACTTGAACCTAAATGAGGACAACATTGATCAAATCTATACTACATGCAAACACACAGCTGCTACAATCACAAGTTAAAACAGAAAACCAACTTAGACCACAAATTCTAATGAATCTCTTGAAATTGTCAACACATACTTGATACAAGGGCATTGAAAGTTGGCATTCATTTAACATGAACTCAAGTGCAGGAGAACTTCTTTGAGAACCATTTAAAACACCACATGATAAGTTCATATTATTAACCTTACCTGTCAACTTACCACATGATAGATCGGATGAATTTGATTCACAGATTTAGGAACACCATTGTGAAATTTTCCAAGGCATTGAGTTGTTGATGCCAAAGTTCCAGACCATTTTTTTTGTTTTAAACTTCGGCAACCTAGCTTTCTTTGGAAATTGAGCATCCAAGCATTCATCCATTAATCCTGCAACTCAACACTCTCAATAGAAATACCCGTGAGTCATGGTATGGTATGATATAAAATCAAAGCATATACTCCAGTTTTTCCCTTCTTTTTTTTAATAAAGACTAAACAAAAACAAACCTAAAAAGAGAAAAGAACATCTTATAGAAAAATGCAAAAATAAACACACGTCTACTAAGACCTTAGGATTGAAAAGAACATTTAGTCCTAACAAACTAGAACACACTAGCGATAAGAAAAAAAAAATGTAAACATGCAGAACAACACTACTCCCCCTATATATGTGCTTATGATGAAAAATAAAGCTATTGGCATTCAAGAATATATTTTTCACAAGCACACATTGAAAGAATTCACTTACCTGTATGTGGAAACTTAGAGAGATGAGGTTCTTTTCGTATCCAGACTTGCTTCATCTTGGGCACAATTGAGAATGGAACCGAAACTAGTCTTGCTATCTTATTTACTTCTTTCAAAAGAAATTCCAGCTTTTCTTGAAGATATTCTTTCTTTTTATTCATGAGTGGCTTCTTGTCATTCGAAGAACTCTTTCTTAGTTGATTGCACCTCGGTCTTATATGTCCTCTCTTTCCACAATGATGACACACATGCACAAAATTCTTCAACATTGGTTTAGGTTCTTCACGCACAGGGAAAGTGGATTGTGACGAGGAATGATCAGAACCTTTAACAAACTTGGTGACATGCTCTCCTTTGGATGAACTTTCAGCATCATATCCCAGGCCATGTTTATCTCCAAATTTTTTACCAATCATTAGAATATTTTCTAACTTTTCACTACTTGAAGAATTACATCCAGCCTTGGTTTTCATTTGCTCAAGCTCATATAACAGACAAGCCTTTTCAGTTTTAAGCTCCTCAGCTTTATCACATCTCTCTTGGTACTTTTGTTGAAGGGATTGAAAGTCATCCACAAGAGACTTTCTCATTGCATCACCTGCCTCCAATTGGGATTGAAATCCAGCTTCAGTCCTACTAATATTAGTCTTCAAGTTCTCAACTTCATTACTCAATTCTAAATTTCTTTTCTTCAATTCTTTTGAAGCCTCAGACAACATGATATATTGTTGCATTACTTCCTTAAGATCAAATTCTTCAACTTCAGACTCAGCACCAGTAGTCGTTAATCCTACCAAGGCCACCACTTCAGAATCACTTTCAAGCATAGAGTCGTCTTCACTGTCACTCCAAGTAACATTCATTGCTTTATTCCGTTTATTCTTGGACTTCTTCAAGGTATTTGCACATTCAGATGCAATGTGACCAAACCCTTCACATGCAAAACACTTTGGAGCATTGTTGTTTCTTTTTTCATGTGCTCTTTCAAACCTTAAAACCTTATTACCCGGCTTTTCTTTTATTCTTGTATTCTTGGAGCTTGAGTCAAACCTTGATTCACTTCTTTTGTTTGAATTTTCTTGTGACAAGATCAATTTCATCTTCATCAGCATCCTCTTCATCTGTTGACTCATCTTCAATGTATTTTTTCACTTTAAGAGCTATGCTTTTGCTCTTCATTTCATCAGGGAGTTCCATCTCATATGTGGTTAAGTTTCCAATCAATTCTTGCAGATTATAGGTATTCAGGTCCTTCAACTCTTGAATGGCTATCTTCTTGGAATGATATTTCATAGGAAGAGACCTGAGTATTTTCTTGACTATTCTGTGTTGAGGTATGGGATCTCCTAAGTTGAAACAACCATTCACAACAACACTGAGCCTAGCATATAAATCAGCAAACTTGTCATCATCACCCATCTTCATATTTTCAAATTGCTGGATAAGTTGCTGAAGCTTGGATTCTCGAACAGCTGTAGTGCCTTCATGAGTAACTTCTTGCTTTGCAGAGTAACAATGAGAAATAAGCTGAAACTTATCAGAGGATACCGCTGTGAAGATAGAGTTTAATGCTTTCTGATTATTTGTACTCTTGGTGTTCTCATCTATAGTCCATTCACTCATTGGCTTCTTAACTTTGGCTTCAACAGTAGAACTACCCTCTCCAATCTCTTTTGTGTCAACTTTTTCAGTCTTAGTTGGATACTCCCAACCACTTTCAATAACAGCCCATACAGCTACATCCTTTGCCCACAAAAACGCTTTCATCTTAGCCTTCCATGCTGCATAGTTGGTTTTGTCATCAAGAAACGGAGGGTGACTTGTTAACCCAGCTGCACGATCACTTATACCTTCCATGTTGTTTCCTTTGAGGATCTCACTAAGTCCGTCTAGTGACCTGCTCTGGTACCAATTGTAATTACAGAATGGATGTATGTAATTCTCAACTAACGGAACTAATGAATATGTCAACAACTTTAGAAATCAGTCTTAGGAGTGCAGGCCAGTTCGCATCCTACTACGGGATAGCAACACAACAAACGGAGGGTGACTTGTTGACCCAGCTGCACGATCACTTATACCTTCCATTCTGTTTCCTTTGAGGATCTCACTAAGTTCGTCTAGTGACTTGCTCTGGTACCAATTGTAATTACAGAATGGATGTATGTATTTCCCAACTAACGGAATTGATCAATATGTCAACAACTTTA
>BDJD01005964.1:169128-179998 GCA_002564525.1 Rosa multiflora
AATTACACATAACACAAGATCTGTTGACGCAGTAAAACCCTCCAAAGAGGTAAACAACTGCGGGCACTATACCGGTGAACAATCCACTATATGAATATGAAAGTACATAAAGATCTTACACAACTCATCTACTAGAACCAATCTAGTGGGCAGCGGTGTCTCCTCGTCTTTGCTACTTCCAAATCAGCGACCTTGTTCTCCTTTATCAATCTTGAGATGGCACAACTCTCACCTCGGTTGTCAATCACCTCAAGGCACAAATCATGCATGAAGTACCAACACACATGAAGCATAAAACCAGAAAAATTTTTGATAGAAAAAGTTTGGGATTTGATAACCCTTCAAAAGCTAAACAAGGAACAACTTATGAAGGATTCTCACATGAAACTTTAGCTCAATGCTTTCTGAAGATAAAGGCAGAAAACTCTCAAGAAGGCAACGACCAAATATTCTGATATATTCCACCACCTTGAACAACCCTAAGAGAAACATATATATAGGAGAGGACGAGCTAGGGTTTCTGATGTACATGGGCTTCATGACGTCTTTTAAAAAGCATGGATTAAAATAGAATCATCATTTAGAAAAGCTCATAAACTAATTTAAGAAAGTTTGAATGCTTTGGATAAAACCATCTGAAAATTCGCATATCAATGCATTAGGATTGAAAAGATTTTCGCATCCTACAATAGGAATCAAAAGCAAGTTCAGTCCTAACCACTTTACAAGCATGCACATGTATGCAAGACATACCTGATTAATGAGAGTTGTGCCTGAAGCTTGAAGTATTCTATTCCTTCAAGGATCTAAGAGTAGAAAGTTATTACAAGAAACATGACTCTTGGTTGTTGCGCTTAGGAAATGCCAATCAAAATAAACATTGCACTAACAACTACCAACATAAAAACATGTGATGTTAGTGGTATGGTTATTAAAAATATCCTTTGCTCTTATCTAAATCACGACTCTTTACATTATTATGCATATAAAAGAAGAATAATACAAGCTCTGTACTTTTCGAAGCAATCAAAGCATACATCAGCGTTTTGGAATTACATCTATAACAACAGTTCACAATGCATATAAGAAAATAAGGCATGAGCTCATGCCATTAATCCCAAAGATGGAATTACCCCACTTTTCTTCTAAACAAACTCGAGGTGAGTGACCGGAAAGGAAATTGTTTGAGCTGAGTTGGCGGACTAGTGCTGAGCTGTCGATCTGATTTGATATTATTGTTCACCTTTTCATTGCACCTTGCCCCTTCCTCCATGACGTAATCGCCTACCACACCATCCCCGTGCAGTTTCCTGGGTATCCCCTAGAGAAAACATAATCACGCCCGTGAGACCAAACGTTTATGAAATTGACCCCGAAGGAAGATAAATATTACAACTCACTGGTCTTGTTGCTCGGTTTATATGGTCCCTGCATTTAACTGACAGATTGCACAACAATAAAGTCGCGCTAGCAGCCCACTCTAGAAGTCAATTGACATCCGCTGCATATACCTGAGAATAACAAAATTCTATTGGGGCAAAGTACCAAAAGTTGAAACGTAGGTCCAAAGTATATCGTAGTAGACACAGTTTATTTCGGTAGTAGACTACTATACAAGCAATACAAAGCCATGAAACAAGTCTAGAACCCGATAGAATAACACATTACCTTTTGCTTCTATATATATATATATATGTGGTGTAGTACTATATATTCATATATATATATATATATATATATGTATATATGAGTCACCTCCATTGTTGTTACTTACATATTTGACCTCTAGGGACAGTGGATATAGTGGAGATGGGATGTTATGGGGAATATTAACTGTTTTATCCATTCCAGAAACATTGAATTCAGACTCATTCCATTCAGCGCTTTCGATAATCCAAGATGGCATGCACGGGATACCTACTATTTCTATTAGTCCATCCGTCATCCAAGAAGACAGTCAAATACTATTGGTCACCTTTTCATTGCACCTTGCCCCTTTCTCTACGACGTGATCGCCTACCACATCGGCGATGGTATGCGGTTTCCTTTGTAGCCCCTATACAAACATAATCACACACAGTCAAGCCAAACTTTTATGAAATCGATCCTGAAGGAAGGTAGATATTAAAACTCACTGGTGTTGTTGCTCACTCAGTAGAACATTCTTAGTACCATTGAGGAGTAAGTTTATTAATATGGTCTCTGTATTCAACTGACAGATTGTACAACAAGGAAGTCGCGCTAGCAGGCCACTTGTAGTGACCTTGATTTTCAATTTAATTTCTTATATTTTGTTTAGAATTGAAAAAGTTCATTTGCACGAATTTTAGTCTCAAAGACTTGCTCTTTCGGGATTATTTGAGAAATCGAAATATAAAGAAATAACAAAAGCTCGAAACGTACGATTTTAGAAATTGAGTTTTTATACATATGGAATTTGGGAATGCTTCCTTCATGAAGGTTGTAGAGCGCGTTGATACGAGTTCGTGCATATGTGCAACGCAAAAATCAGAGTTCGTACAAATTAGTTATCTCTTTTAGAAGAAATTTCCAACTCGGGTATATAGGGAAAAAAACCCTAGCATTTTTGGAAACTTTCCATTTTTCACCCGGCCTCCCTTTTTGGAAACTACTGTTCATTCTCTCTCTCTCTCTCTCTCTCTCTCTCTCTCTCTCGGCCGAACCCAGAAAAACAGAGCAAAAGGCTCTCCGATCGATCTCTCCCTCCTCAAGCCACCCCACGACGTCGGACCACTTCCTACAGCTCCACCCCTACCTTGTGCAGCTGCCAGAGGCAGCCTTGCGCCTCGGTACAGCGGGAAACGGCTGCGGCAGCACGGTTTCGGGTTAACCCCGATTTTGTTCCAAGCTCTATATCTCGAGCTACCGGTCACCAATCCTTGCCAAACTTCATCCTCAAGCTCGCCTCGACCTCCTGAAGCTCCTTGAAGTGTCCTTGCACGATGGCGCTGCGCGTGGTGGCGGCTGGAAGCCAGTCCAGATTTGGATCGAACGAAACTTTTGATCAGGATATCTCGAGCTATAGAGCTTAGTTTCGGGTAATTCTTGGACTGGGAGCTCGCCTTGAGTTTCTGAACAAATCTCCAAAAGGAATCGAAGAGAGTTGTTGAAGTTCTTACGTGGATTGGAGCACCTGCCTGATTCTGGAAATTTTCCGGCCACCGTAGCTTCTAAGGTAGATTTCGATCCCTTCCTGATGTTTTTTGATGTCATGCCTTTAGAGTTTTTTGATAAGCATGATGAGATGCAGGGGAGCAGCCCGGCCCCGACACCATTGGTGGTGGTCAGCGGCGGCTCTGCCACTAACTCCGACAGCCCTTTCCGGCCACCTCCGAGGGTCAAAAATATAGTTTATGTACATTTTTAGATTCTACATCTCAATCGATCATTTCGATGTATTATACGCATTTTTTGGATATCGTATGATTTAGTTATGAACTTTATAATTTCGATCGATTCGATCGTTTGATTTGTGATCTGTGAAGGTCGGACTATTCGATTGACTTGTAATTTTGTTGTATTGATCGTAGGACTTTCCCGATGACATTGTGTGGTCATGGGTGAAGATCCGACCGTTGGATCTTTGTTTAAGTGTGTTTTATGATTCGTTTGCTAAGTTGCGATCATATGTGATTAGGTGATTGACGGATCGATTGAGGACGATTTAGGATCATTGTTTTTAGGCTGTTGAGAAGACGCAGCTGGATTGGAGGTGAGTAAATTTCACGGTTTTTCGGTTGATAAAGTAGTTATGTTTTAATTTAGTATATTTAATTGTTAGCATGAAAAATCGTATTTATCGAAATAAATTATTTGTTTTAAAATATATGAACTTGATCGACAACGGTTCATGGGTAAGTTAAAATAATGTTTTGATATAAAATGATTTTCGAGAGGAATAATTTATAAAACTATAGTTGGTATTAGTGGTCATTCCTGCGTGAATGATTACGTATATATATATATTTACATGGAATATATATCTAGATGGTGTGGCATTGTGATATGTGGAATTTTGATGACTTATATTGTTGAAAGAGTGATTTGGAGTTATGATGTGACATTTGTGAGTCATGTGGGATTTCTTTAAAGGTCTGAAGTTTGAAGGTTACAGTGGTAACCTGGATTTCTATTATGAGGACTGAAGGGTCTGAAGTTTGAAGGTTACAGTGGTAACCTGGATTTCTATTATGAGGACTGAAGAGTCTGAAGTTTGAAGGTTACAGTGATAACCTGGATTTCTATTCTAAGGACCAAAGGGTCTGAAGTTTGGTCGTAAGGTTGAACCTCGGCAGAGGTGACAGGTTACGATTCAGTTGAGCTCGAGTCTGTTGTTGTTTAGGGAAGGTTTTTGGGGTTTTTCGTTTGTGTTTACGTGAGATTGGGATTTCTATAAATTCTATTATTTCCTTTTAATGTAACCTCCAGAACTAAGTTATATGCTGGGATTACTACCTTTTGAATTGTTTGTTTTAATGTAATCTCCTGAACTAATTTCTATGCAGGAGTTGCCATGATTTGAATTATGTGATTTTTGGTGATCTCCTGAACTAATTTTTATGCAGGGATTACTAATTTTTATCTAGTGTGATTGGATGTTTGGTTGTGTTGGTGGAGTTAAATGGTGTTGCTTTAATTATCTCACGAGCTGAGAAATTATAAGCATGCGTGACGTGAGTCACTTTATTTGAGTTTACTCATACGGGCTTAAAGAGCTTACCGGATTTGTTTTGTTCAATCCTGGTGCACTATTCTATGGTGTAGCGGTTGTTCCTGCAGGTCAGGATCCCCAGGGCTGAGATCGAGGCGAGGAGTACAGGCAGCGCTAGGTTTATAACCCATTTTTGTTAGCGTACTGCTATTTTTGGTATGCTCCTAGTGAGCGTTTACATTTGTATATCCATTCGCTGGATTTTTGTAAACACTTGTAGTTGTTACTCAGATTTATTTGAAAGAGTTTCTTGTAATTATAAGAGTTGGTTTAATTATCGCGTTTCGGAT
The DNA here is from genome assembly GCA_002564525.1 of Rosa multiflora. Classification (NCBI taxonomy): domain Eukaryota; kingdom Viridiplantae; phylum Streptophyta; class Magnoliopsida; order Rosales; family Rosaceae; genus Rosa; species Rosa multiflora. The sequence continues at coordinate 174,151 of BDJD01005964.1, forward strand.
TTGAATTTATTTATTCAAAATTCGGGGCGTGACACCACTCCAGAAGTCGGTTGACATCTGCTGCACGTACTTGAGAATAACGCAATAGCTTTGGGGCGTCAAGTTTGAAAGTTGAAACGTAGGCCTGGCCCATATGGACTACTAAATTCCATATGGGCATGCATAAGCATAGCAGAGTACTAAACTTTTGCGATCCCGTATGCTTTAAGCATTCTAGACCACGGTAATAATAACACATTTACCATCGGGGCCTCTCAGTATGTAGTGAATACTATACTATACTTTACTTTTTTTATATACATGAGATATGAGATAACTCCTTTTTTTTTTACTTACATATTTCGCCTCGAGGGGCAGTGGATATAGCGGAGATGGGATGTTATGGGGAATATTAACCATTCTAACAGCTTTGACATCCAGCACATTCCATTCAGCACATTTGACAATCCAAGATGGCATGCGCGGGATACCTACTATTTCTACTGGTCCACCTGTAATCTGAAATAAAAATGGCCAGAACAGAAAACCTTATTATTATTATTTTATCTTAACCGTCAGAAGACTCAGAACAATTGGGCAACTAATCCGCATACCTCGGACCGGTAAAACGAGTACTTGATATATTTCTCAACAAATAGATCATAATTTCTAGAATAATCCCACAAGTTAAGTATGGACCATCCCTTAATACCCTCCACGACCTCAGTAGCACTCAAGCTGTGGTCTAAAACCACCGATGTTCTTGGTGGTGGTTTAGGGCAGACGCGGTGCAGGACGCAGTTGAATATTTGGGCTCGCTCCCCCAAGTACCATGCATACCCATGAGGGCCAGAAAGCAGAACTCTTTGTCCGGTTGTAGGCCAACTTTTTTTTTTATATACGGATGCTTCGAGGGTTGGTAATAGCGCCATGGATTCCACTCCACCTGCAGGTAAATAGAACAGAACAAGCATTTAGCAGTGGGGTCTTTCTAGTAGTGATAATTCAAGCATTGAAATACAAAGTAGGCCAAATTAAACCGTAGTAGACACAATTTATTTCGGTAATGGACTAATATTACATATATATGGGAATGCAATTGTTAATGTCTAAAAGTTCGGCGGTAGCTGAACCTTTGTTAACGCTGATCCGGTGGGCGGATCGATACTCGTGATGCTATCATAGCTTCCGCCGCCTGTCAAGTAAAATACAAAGGGGCGTCAGAGGGAGACCGCGCTGGGCGGTCTTCAACTCTCCGATGCCTAAGTTAGTCAATGTATTTATGTTGACAAAGTAACAGTAGGTAAGTATTGAATGCGTCCTTAATGAGGAGAGAGGAGAGAACCTTTTATAGGTGAGGAATAGGAGGTTCTTCTCTTTGTTTTCGATGTGAGACTGAGGTGTTTCAGTTCCCAGCTCTGGGAGCTACTGATGCCATTTTTGCACGGCGCGTGGCGGCGCGTCGGTGGTGATCTGACGCTGAGGTTGTAGCCCGCCTGGCGGTGTACCTGTATGTCATTCCTTTGGTTGGAAGTAGTACATTTGGCGGTACAATGAGTGTGGCCCATTATAGCTAATTATGCTTGCAAATGTACATGTGTGTACAGCAATCACGTGAAATCCGAAGCATGATCCTAATAGTTTTTGGTCTAAAAGGATTGGGATGTGAATGTTTTGGCATTAGTCTGGGAGGTACCTCATTTGGCCGAAGGTCCCGTAACATTATCCTCAATTGTTGCAGATCCCACCTCTGATGAGCTTCACTAGCGCGTATCCACCGCAATGCACTAGGAAATGAAGTTGGGTGTCTAGTTGGTATGAGCTCCCCAATCGGTTTTATGTACTCGTAGGCCCATATCTGTCCAAGTCAAAGTACTCAAACATGTCATTATGAAAACTTTAAAAAAGCTGGAACAAATAAATTTTAGACACAAACCTCGCAAGCTCGCTAGTAGCTGCCAATTCTTTTGCATCCTCTGCATGCATTATCCATGTCTCTATACATGGAACACAATGCCGCCCCACCCCAATATATTGTATTTGCTAATGCGCTCTATGTGTCTGAGAGATGGGGAATAAGAAAGAACCACAGAGGATGTCTTATCACGCAACAGTGTTGACCCTAGTAGGCATAGAATGAATGCCCTAGTCCACTGTTCCGAATGTGTACGGTCTGTACTAGGCCAATCTTTATATGCATCTCTGATGAGGCCAAACGGGGCCTTACCTTCAGCGTTGATGATAGTGGTCATTGCTTCGCCATAATACTCGCATATTAGTTCCTTATTTGTTGAGAAAAGCTCGTCATACTCTATTTGTAATCCACAAACCGGCACACCCACAATGACAGCGAAGTCCTTCGGTGTCATGGTTAACTCCCCAACATTATCGAAGTGAAATGTGTGAGTGGTGTCCCATCACCTCTCGGCCAAAACTCTAAGGATGTCGTAATTTGCCGTCGTACCAAAACACCTCCACCTTCTCAATACCTTCATGAAGCTCCCAAAGCCAGCCAATTTGATTGTCCTTTTCGCAATTTTGGGTAGATCTTCATACCATTCTGCGCATAATATGTGATTCCCGTAGGCAACTATGGGCTTAGTGCTTCTCTGGATATACAAACAAAACTGTCGTTACATATCCATATCTTACAATGAACTATGGGAACCCATGAACTATGACGAGAAGGCCTTACAAATTCTTCAATGCAATTACATGAGATAACTACCAGTATATTAATGTCCAGGCAATGTCAAACAATTTGAACTTGAGAATAAGAATGTATTTGAGAGAATGATGAGATAATTTTATTCTTCTCACAAGGAGGTATTTATATACTAGGGTTATATATAATAACTAGGTAAGTGCTAATTACAATTAAAGGGATAATTACATTCCTAATTGCATACAATAAGTACATTCCTAATAGAATAAGAATATTCTAAATAGGATACATTGACTCACGCTAACACTCCCCCTCAAGTTGGAGCATATAAGTCACGGATGCCCAACTTGTCAAGTGAGTCATGGAACACCTTGGTGGAAACTCATTTCGTCAACACATCTGCTAATTGCTCTTCAGTTGGAACAAATGGAAAGTCAATCAACTTCGCGTCTAGCTTCTCCTTAATAAAGTGCCTATCAACTTCTACATGCTTGGTAAGATCATGTTGTACCGGATTCTGTGATATATCGATTGCTGCCTTATTGTCACAGTATAACTTCATGGCTTGCTTAGGTTTGAACCCTAAGTCACGCAATAAATTACGCAGCCATAGTAGCTCACAAACTCCATGAGCCATCCCTCTATACTCTGCTTCAGCACCTTGCTACCACCTTTTGCTTCTTACTTCTCCAAGTAACCAAGTTTCCTCCTACAAATGTAAAGTACCCTGAAGTAGATCTCCGGTCAGTAATACAACCAGCCCGATCTGCATCAGTAAAGCCACTCACCTCCAGGTGATTATGTTTAGAAAACATCAGACCTTTCCCTGGTGCAGTTTTTAAGTATCTTAAAATTCTCACAACGGCATCCATATGAGCCTCACTTGTATTGTGCATGAACTGACTCACTACACTGACTGCATATGCTACATCTGGTCTGGTATGAGACAAGTAAATTAATCTTCCAACCAATCTTTGATATCTAGCCCTATCTGTAGAAATTTGATCAGGATACTCTGCCAACTTGTGATTTTGCTCAATAGGGGTGTCAATCGGTCTGCAATCTAACAAACCTGTTTCAGTCAGAAGGTCAAGAACATACTTCCGTTGGCATAAGAAGATTCCACTTCTCCCCCTTGCTACCTCAAGGCCCAGAAAATACTTTAGGTCTCCAAGATCTTTCATCTCAAACTCAGAAGCCAATTGGTGTTGCAGTCTTCCAATCTCATCACTATCATCACCTGTAATCACCATATCATCCACATAGATTATCAACACAGTTATCTTAGCCTTCTGACGCTTGAGAAAAAGAGTGTGATTTGAGTTGCTTTGTTTATAACCAAAGCGGCGCATTGATTGAGTAAACCTCCCAAACCATGCACAAGGTGATTGCTTCAAACCATACAAGGACTTTTTCAATCTGCAAACCACATCAATATTTGCAGTAGTTTCATATCCAGGAGGAAGGCTCATGTAAACTTCTTCAGCTAAATCCCCATGAAGGAATGCATTCTTCACATCAAACTGCCGAAGTGGCCAATCTAGGTTTGCAGCCAAAGATAATAGCACCCTGATGGTATTGATCTTTGCTACAGGGGCAAATGTCTCATCATAGTCCACACCATAAGTCTGTGTGAACCCCTTGGCCACCAATCTTGCCTTGTATCTATTAATTGAACCATCTGCATTGTGTTTCACTGTATAAATCCATCTACACCCCACAGTCTACTTTCCACTTGGAAGTGGTACTAACTCCCATGTATTATTCTTCTGCAATGCTTCCATCTCTTCCTCCATTTCCTTAGACCACTTGAGATCTCTCAAAGCATCCTGCACTTTGTTAGGAACAGATACAGAAGATATCTGGTGCACAAAAGATTCATATGACTTAGATAACCTATGGGTTGACACATAGTTGGCAACGGGTGCACAAAAGATTCATATGACTTAGATAACCTATGGGTTGATATCTTTTTGAAGGTTTACCACGATTGACTCGATTAGGCAAAGTGTATTTGGTAGGTTCAGACTCTTCATCTTGATTAACAACATTAATGGCACGTTTACTTACTTGGAATGGAAAATAATCATGAATCGGAGACAGGTGGAATGGGAGAAGAAATGAATCGGTATTGATTCCGGAGGAATGATTCCTAAACACATCTCCCCCCTTCGTAATCGAATTCCTGAGTATTCAGGAATCAATTCCTGATAAGGAGGTGGGACCTACATCCATTCTGATTCCTTCATGTGTTAGTAAACGCATAAATTCTTTTACCCGGAATCATTCTGATTCCTTTATGTGTTAGTAAACGCAGGAATATTTTTACCCTGTAATCATTCCATTCCATTTCAAGTAAGTAAACGTGCCATAAGAGGATTAGACACATGTTCAGGGTTTACCTCAGAATGATCTTCAAAACCTTGGGAACCTTGGTCTGAGTGGGGTAATGGAGGAAGGGGAGTTGCTGTAGAAACCTCTTCATTCGATTGATCAAAAGGAACGTTAACTCGTTCTTCAGGAATGACATGAACGCTTGACCGTTCTTCAGGAAGTACAGGAACGACTTCAGGAACGAAAGGAACGCTCGACCGTTCTTCAGGAATGATAGGAACGATCGACCGTTCTTCAGGAATGATAGGAACGATCGAACGTTCTTCAGGAATGCTCGACCGAAGAGTCGAACGTTCTTCAGGAATGAGAGGAACGCTTAACTGTTCTTCAGGAACGACCGACCGTTCTTCAGAAACATTTGGAACGACGGATCTTTCTTCAACTTTTTCATCCCGTTCTTCATCTTTTTCATCATCTTGGCTTCCACTGACCATCTCTTCAAAATAGCTAAACTTCTCCCCCTGAAGAGAAGTGTCGGTGGGAGAAAAATAGCAGGCATCCTCGAAGAAAGTAACATCCATAGTAACATAAAAAAATTTTGTGGGAGGATGAAAACACTTATACCCTTTTTGATGAGTCCCATACCCGACAAAGACACATTTTAAGGCACGAGCCTCCAACTTAGATCATTGGTTCTTGGGAACATGAACAAAGGCTACACACCCAAAGACTCTAGCAGGTAGATTATGAAAAGAAGGAAGGGAGACATGTGTGGAGAGTATCTCAAACGGGATTTGGCCCTGAAGGACACTAGAAGGCATACGATTGATAAGATGAGAAGCAGTTAGAACAGCTTCTCCCCACAAGTAC